>QVNV01000991.1:0-36263 GCA_014825455.1 Pseudomyrmex pallidus | reverse complement strand
AATTACAAATAAATAACAACTAATATTTATATTTAATAAAAAGCTTTTACTGTTTATTACAAATTTTGTATTAAACTGTTTGTATCTTTTTAACGCATAAAAAACTTTAGTTATTTAAAACAATATTGTAAAACGGTTCTTTGATTGCTAAAGAAGCACACTACATAAATATCTCAATATTTCATTTTTTGTGGGTTGATACTGTATTGCTTATTAGCGTCCATATGATCTAAGGAGATGTACTTACCTGATTACACTTTATTCTGTTCCGCAATATTGCTCGGCTGTCAGGAATTCCGCTGCTCATTGAAAGTCGTATTTTTTGCATCTTAATCATATATAGCTGCAATACGCGAAACTTGGTTCCTAGTTCCGCGAACGGCAAGCGAACGGCAGCGAATTGCACTGTACAGCTCACCGATATCAGCGAGTGCGCGATGCTGTAATTGTACATCAATAGGAACATCCGATTTGTAACATATTTGCGCGCGAAACATAATAATAATCACGAAAAATGCAAACCTCTTTGAAAGAAGTTCTTCCCGCGTCGGTCGTCTTTCTCATGCGCGTCTACGGATTGGCACGAACAATCGGCCGCCAAACATCTTCACTCGTCGATTACGACTACGCGCGACACTAATTATGTGTCACTACGAACGCTCGACGTTTTACGACACACGTATGCGACTGATATTCGCGCGCGAGACGACAGTAATCGCGAGAGAAACACGAGAACGAGCAACGTAGCTCCGCGCTTCGCGTCCGCCATGATTGCCGTTTGCCCGCCTTTTCGAGTGTATCGAAGCGCGCGATATTTCGATAATCGAAACATAGAATCGACGTGCGCGCACGGAACAGAACCAAATCAATCGGTAAGATACCAGTTTTAGATTCGTGTAGTTGGTAAAATAAAACGTAGACGTCGCGGCGTTCAAGGACGTGAACTTGTAACACGTTCAGAGTCGGTTTCCCATCATTAAGTTTCTTTGAACGCGGCTTACATTTGAGAGAACACCGGTTTGTGATTGGCTCGTTTCCTTAATGCCATTTTCTCAAGTCTCACTTGCGCGCGAGGTTCTTTCGTGTGTTCCCGGCTTTACATCATGGACATATGTATACGTGTCACACGCGTGTCAACCGGTGTTTGACAACGTCTGCGGAAGATTTTGTTGATTCTTACATTCTTGTAGTGTTTTGAAACATTATCGAACATGTCTGCATTGACAGTATTACATAAATTCTGGTTGGAATATGGAAAAACCACACCGAAGAAACTTAAAATTATCGACGCGTACTTGTTGTACGTGTTCCTGACGGGGGTTATTCAATTTGTATATTGTTGTCTCGTGGGCACGTTCCCTTTCAACAGTTTCCTGAGCGGTTTCATATCCTGCGTGTCCTGCTTTATTCTAGGAGGTAATTAAACAGTGTATCACTTGCATTGCCTTGTTATCAAGTTCCTTACCTCACATAAATTGGATGCTTTTTAAAACAATTATATTTGCAATTGCTAGAAACTTCATATAGAATTGTGTGTAATTTTATCTTTTCATGCTTCTATTTAAGTGAGTATTTCCGGAATCTCAGTAGCTCACTGCGTATTTTGTTCCAGTTTGTCTTCGATTGCAAGTTAATCCACAAAACAGAAGTCAGTTCCACGGCATAAGTCCAGAAAGAGGATTTGCAGACTTCATTTTTGCACATGTTATTCTACATATTGTTATAATGAATTTCATTGGTTAAAGAGTACGTGATATACATATATAACACAGATAAATATTACAGTTTTACATGTTAAAGAATTAAATTATTTCTACATAATGCTCTGTGGCTCACGTATACAATTACATTTTATCAGTGAATAAAATTAATGGACCCACATGTAATTCCATGATTTTATTCTAATTTCAAACTTCTCTCTTGTAATACATGGGTTTGATATTTTGAATTCTTTCAATTTCTTGTTCATTGTTAAAGAGCACAGATGATTTCTAATAATATAGAATAAATAAATAATGTAACTATGTATGTATATATACAATAAATTTATAAGATATTTTATTTGTCTTCTTGAATACAATGCCAAGTAGGGGAATAGATATTACATTGATATAATAGGAAATTTATAGGACACACTCTTATATCTTATATTTACAAAGGTCCTAAGAAAAAATTTACTATATTATAAAGATGTAACTTGTGAGAGATTTAGAGGAAAACCATTTTCTTAAACTGTTTTAAATATACTCTAAACCAGAAAGATGTTACATATCTATCGGGAATAATTTATATTTTAAAGCTCATTTATGAAAATACCCATTTTTCATACAGTTTGTTTACACACAGAAGCAATTCATGAGAATAACTTTGTCTCAACACAATGTGCTGTATTTTTTTATATCAAGCACAATAATTAAATTCTGAAATGTATCATTTGTTAATGTAGTTGTGAGAAAATTTTTTAATAATAAAAAGATGACAAAAATGTGAAAGTTTATGTGTGGAGGCCTGTCGTATTTGTGGAAATTTTATTTCAAATAAAAATTGCAATAAAATATTTCTTACTCATTTTCTTCTATTTATACGTAACTTAGAGATCAATCAAATAAATATCTGTTGATTACTTATACAGTTTTAGTACAACAATAGATGTTGACGGCATTAATAAAATAAAGTTTTCTCATTGCTTATTAGAAGTACATCTGTGTTTATATGTACATAGGTAAATGTGTTAAATTCTATCACATAAACAAGCTAAGAGTGTGAAGCTGTATATAAATATTGATATACCAACAGAATATATATAAGTTAATGCGTTATATTACAGTATGAAAAAAAAAATAAATACTAAATCATGAAATATAAAAATATTTCACTAGAGTGACTCTTATTTTCAGCTTTCGAATATTTTTCGCGGCACCTTCCAGAATGGTTCAAATGCTAAAACAATAATTTGTGAATAAGTTCAGTCCGATCGGATAAGGGAAAACGGAGCCCCTCTTGGACCTTTGAACATTAAAACAATTATTTAAATGCATAATGAATTGCATTTAAATAGTGATTGTCTCTCGACTTATTGATTACATTGAAAAACACGTTAAACAAAATATCTGGGTTAGAAGTACATTTTATCATCTATTACTTTTTTCGTATGACAGTTTTCGAAAAAATCCAATCAGAAGCTTCTTTTCCCCTTTTCCTCTAATCGGGCTGAACTTTTTCACAGATTATTTTTTTTTAGCAATAGAAACTTCTCAGAGGTGCCACGAAAAAAAGTCAAGACAATTTTCACCGAGAATAAATAAAAGCCACCCTAATATTTCACACATTAAACTCGCTCTAGGAAAACTGACGGATAAGTAATATACGCAGTATCTCAAAATTTGCGACTAAAATATTTTCGACGAACTAATTAAAAATCTTTATCATGTTTTATTTCAAATCGTAATATTTGTTTGAAATATAACCGAGAATTGATCACAAGCAATCACAAACTATAGTCAAACAATCGCTTATTTGTCAATTACGCTTACAATTGTTTGCGAATTATAGTAAGAACTCTTATCATCTAGAAAATTTAGTTTGTCAAAAACTTGTCTATTTGCGAATTTTGAGATACTTTATATAAATAAGTTTATATAATAATTAAGAATATAACTATATATATCCAAATGTAATTAGATTATTAGAATATTATTATCAGAATTCGGAAACTTGTGAACAAATAAGTCTTTCTAATCAATTCTCTTCACAATATGCGCAAGTAATAGAAACTAGAAAGGTTTAGTTATACTAAAAATCAACTACAATAACGCTAGATATAATTTTATAACGTTCTTAAAATTATATTTTATATCTTGTCAACAAAATAGACAATTAAATGGTTATTAGTTTCTATACACCAATATGTCGTAAAATAAACCTGTCAAATGTCACATTTTGTGAATAAACGTGAATTCTCGATAAACGTCAAACAAATTTCCGAATTCCGTTTATTTACGTACGAAACTAAGTTTTATACAAGATTTACACTGTTACTATATAATTTTTTGCATTTGTGCGAAACAACTTCGCTCTTATTTTATACAATATAGGTAACCTAAAGTTCAAGAACTAGTAATAAACTTTATAACTCAGAGTAAATATACATTTAAAACACAAAAAATAAATATATTTTTCTCGAAATATTTGACAGATCAAGAGAAACGTTTTGTTTCTTTTACTATTTTTTCATAGTGTACAAGCATGTCTATGATAAACATAAAATGTGATCGTATTTCAGAACCAAGAATCTTTCATATATTAGTATATCATTGAACATTCCACATTGTTTATTAAACAGCTATTAAAGCTCTGAGGAGCATAACTGAATCCACGCTTGTGAATTGGCACGTGTCACTTTTTTAATTAATTTATGGCACTAAAGATACGTAGAACAAAATGATCTTGGTATAATTATTAAAGTAAAAAAAAAAAAAAAAAAATACTTTCGTTTATTCGCAGATTGTAAACATTTAATGAAAACAAAGTCTTTTAAATTTAGATCACATTAAAGAAAAAAAATTTATTCCGTACTTCGTAAAACAATCGTTTTACAAGTTACAAAGATTTTTGGTACAAAACAATAAAATGCTCTAAAATATTTTACTTGCTAGAAAGTGGACGACAATTTATATAGACTTTGTTCAAAGCCTGATGACTGTATCTTCAAACCATTTTTCAAGTACACGTTTTGCGCATCACCACATAGATACATTCAATAAATTTGATCAGTAAATTTTGCCAATGTGCATCGATAAGAGCCAAAGCAGCAGATGTTGGCGTAAACAAAAAATATACGGATTTATTTAATATCAGGTGAGATGTTTTCAATTTGTCTCACACATTTTGATGAGTAATAATGTCAAAACATATGCGTTTTATAAATGAATCAATATATTTTTACGCGTCAACTCTGACTCTTCTCAGCTCCTTTTCTTGTTATTTCGTTTTATGTTTTAAAGCCTTGACTTATTTCAATGTTATCTTATTAGAGTGTTATATCTATTTAAGTAAGATTTTAGGTAAAGATTATGACTTCGTTTTCTCTTGTAATTCAGTCGTAGACTCAGTGTAGGTTTCGTTACTCTTCTACTTTTTTACATCGAGTGGCTATAGCTCGATATTAATAATCGTTTATGAGTATATCATTCACAACCTCTCGATATTCTTAGCAAAAGGAGACTATCGTCTCTTGACTGTAACTTCAATTTACCTTTTCTGGAGTATTTAAGATCGCTATTAAATACACAGAGATCGATATGCTCTTGCTGTATTTAATGATCAGTCATCAGCAAGGAGAGTACGTTGTCCACAATCTTGTCTCAAACACAAAAACAAAAAGAAAAACAACAAAACCAGCGTCTCTTTCGCGTTAGCTGTGAGGCTTTCTGATCTAAATTTGAAATCATACATATTAAATACGTCTCTTATATGTCTGCTTACATCTAGGACGTAGTGTTTTCATTATTAGTTATCTGTGAATTTGAATCATTCTCAGATTTCCAATGCTTTTCCAAATATTTTCTGCGCGCTGTTAATCGCAGATGCTCCTTCCGTCGCTGAAGTATAAGTTCTCTCTCGGCGGATGATTTTGAGAAACGTCCACTGAAACTTGAAGGTTCTTCTCCGCTGTAAACACATAATAAGAAAAACAAATTTAAACCAAATTTATTAATATGAAAAATATAGAAAACTATTAATAAGTAAAAATATGGTAACGCAATATACGATATATATAAATATTTCGTGTGTTAAGTATTTAAATATTTCATATTTTTATTACCAGTCGGCTGGAATATCAAGTATAGGATCTGAATTTTGAACTGAGGAGCTGGGCATACTGTTCGCCACATTGCTTTGCGTTTGGACGGATTCTGCTTGTAGCTCTTCGACTAAGCGGTGTGGTATTGTTAATACTCCATCGAGTATATTCTCAATTGTCCATTCAACTGATCGGGTTGTTCTAAGATCTTCTAAGATTATATTGCGAGGATAATGAGGAAAAAGTTGTTGAACCTAAGAAAGTTTTATCATGTCATCTTGTTTCTTGTTTATACTGTACTTGATAACACGTTTCTTAATGTTAGAAATTAAAACTTATAACTTCTTAAACTACTAAAATTTGATGAAATCAGTAAAAAAGACTTCATAATACAGTATACCTGTCTTGCCATAGCATTCATTTGAGAATTGGTGTGTGCCAAGGTAGTGATGTTACCATGTAGGCCTCGAGCGTTACTCGAGACTTCGACAGAAAAACTGGGTAACCAAGACACGTATCTCGATCCGTCGAGAAATAGGAAGAAATGACCGTTGCTTCGAGTAGGAGTTTGTTGTTCGGGTGGTATCTCCGGTGCGTTCTCTCTGTGACTCGCTTGCATGCTTAAAGTCAATCGGCAAGTAGGACACGATGTGTCCTGTTCCAACCAGGATTGCAAGCACGAATTGTGAAAGAAGTGTTCACACGGTAATTTGCGAGCGCTTTCCATTTTCTCCCAACATATCGCGCAGTTATCAGAGTTTTCGGCTAACTCCTCTCCTGATGCCATTGGATAACTACAAAAAAAAAGAATATAAAAGATTAATTAGTTATGAGAGTCTTTTTTCGATAATACGATTCTTTTATGCGACAAAATGTGTGTTACGTACTTTTGCTCCATATGATTCAGTACAGCTAAATAGTTCCTGTGCTTTGTAATTTTCCGTTGTATCTCGTAGAACAGATATCTTAATTGCATAAAAATCACCAGTGCCGCCATGCTCAAATAAACGTTGCTCCATAGAAGCATGTGAACGTGGTGAAAAAAGTCAACTACGAGCACGCTCACTTCTGAAACCAAATCCGCGTAATAAATCATAGCACCACGTTTATCCCAAGAGCGTCGCGTCGAAGTTCCGGCGCCACGTGTGTCATACAGATGAATCAAGTAGCGTATCATTACGTGACCAGTGCGTACTGCGAGTAAAATACACTGCGAATAAAATAAATAATATATTAATATAATAAATTATTAATATAAAATAAATGTGTAAGTCAGTATGTAAATTTAATGTCTGATTTATGTGTTCTCCTATTTCTCACTTACCTCAGCTATCATAAAGGCAAATGTATGGAAAGATATGAAGAAGCAAACTCCAACAATACACAATAAAATCATGAAAACGGAGAGCAAAAGAATTGTCATCAATAGTGCGAAAAGTCGTGCATGGCTCCATCCTGGTATAGTAGGCGAAAAGGACAGCTAGAAAATAAAAATAAAATGTCATAGAAATTATTTCATGTATAGTATTTTATAAGGTATTTCAAGGTTCCTGGTTCGTTTCAGTCATTTAGTGTTAGAAGCGTGAGATCATTTAAACGTTTCTTTTAAGTCAACAAATCAATTAAGTCAATGTGTTATTAAGTATTTGTAAGTTTTTAAATATATTAAATATATATATTTATAATTTATTTTTTAAATGCATTTTAAAAAGACACTTTAAAATCAAACGTCTTTATATTCAAATTATACAAATGTATATATATATATATATATATGCATCCCGGAATGACTTTAACATCTCTCGTAGGCAGGTAGAAGAAGTAAAACTGTCAATAATTCAATAATTACTCCTTTATTTACATATAATGGTTCAGGACTTTTCGACTCAGTTTTACTTCTTCTACCTGCCTACGAGAGATGTTAAAGTCATTCCGGGACACCCTGTATATATAAAAACTGTATAAAAGATACATTATTTTAAAAGTGGATCTTTAAAATATAGGGAAAGTTTTTTTTTGTTTCTATACTTACATATTCAAATCTATCTTTGCATAATTGGCTAAGAAGGCTCAGAAAGCCAAGTAATGTAAACCATGCCAACCAGAGTACAACTTCGTCCATGTATTGCACGTTCAGCACGCCAAAGACAAAAATGAATTTGTAAAAGATAAAATTCCAGAACTTGTCCTTCAAATGCTGTCGCTCTAAAGCACGTAGTTCACCAAACACAAGTTTTTGGATGAATTTGGCAAGATGAATCAGCACACAATAAACCATGTTGACCAAAGTCTGGAAATCATATTATTTCATAATTAAAGATTTAGTAATATTGAAAACAGAATAACTTGTAAATAATGTTTTAGAAAAATATATCTTATCAAAAGATATAAATTATACAAGTAAATATTGTTTCAAGTTGTTCATCACAAAAATTAATCTTTTAAAATTTCTTATCTTGTTTGTTTATATTTTAGCATTAAGATTTAGAGTTCTCTTTAGCATAAAATTGAGGAAATATATTATAACAGTTATAAACTTTTTAAGTTTAGTTTTTTTACATGTTTAGTTTTACAGTAAAGCTAGCTCAAATGAAATTTGTGTCTTTATCATATGCAGATAACAGAGTCAACAAAACAGAGCCTACTCTTCACTCATTGCCAAATCGTCAGAAAGGCCATCTATTTTTAGGACTCAATATTTTCTATTTCAATGTCTCGCCAGAATTTCGAAATGCACGGAAATAATACAATTATCCGAAGTGTAAACAACCAGGATATATTTTTTTTCATTCTGCGTAGAAAATACAAAATTGTGAAAAAATAAAAAATTTATATCTTAAGAACACCATTATATATATTTTAATTACTTACGTATAATATTTTAATCTAAATGTGTATGTATAAATGTCTCTATGTAACAAATGTATACACAGAGAGAAGTATACGTACATTTTTCTATAATATTGCTTTAACCACTTTTTTAAATCATATTTTTTTACTAACATATATTCAAAAATAGTAATAGAAAGTATTTAAATAAAATTGTTTCTCTGATTTTGAGAAAAACAACTTCAAACAATATTTTTTCTTTCACGTTATATGCAATGCAGATTACGTAAATACGTTTTTTAAACTATGTATGTGTTCTTTCGAAACGAATAATAGTCAAGTCATAGCTACGCGACAATTGTGTAGTCGCGCACAGCTTGTAAAAGCCACGTCCACACATAAGTCGCAGGTCGCGGGTCGTGAGAAAATTGTCCAATAGCACTGTTTGACCGATACAAATCATCAATTTCGCGAGATTTGCAATCTGCGACTTCATGTAAAACAAGTCTTAACAGAACACGTAAATTAAAAACAACGTAATTATATTAAAGTGAATCAATAAGGCCTGAATCTCACATCCCGTATGGGAAGTAAGTAATGCGTTATCGTGTCGCAATAGCTGAAGCGGATATCGATTTTATGTGAACCAAGATCGAAAGATTTATATAATCGTTACATGAAGTTCTCAGACAACTTTGTTGCGTGAATTTTTTCTTCGAATCATCGCTCGTTATTTTTGTTTTATCTGATTTGCTGATACATTTTCTGACGAAAATAAAATACGAGAATGTAGTAAAAGTATCCGTGATATTTTATATTCAAGATAAACAAGAAATCGAACATGATCAGTTGCTATCTACAGATCTTTTCGTCCTGATGACGTAAGTTTTCACTAGCATTAACATTAATATTAACATTAAATGAGACATACCCAGATGCAAACAGGTTCGGTTGCCATACACTCGAGAAGTTCTTTAAGAAATGTGCCGTAACTTCTGGGATCGGTCGTATAGGCTCCAGCGTAAGGTATAACGTCGGTCACACCGTCGGTTACGGGGCCTATGTCAACGTGCGTGTTATTCGTTTTCCAAGCAGGATCCTTGATTATCTGAGACGCATAATATATGGAGCAGGACAGTACGGCGAAACTTATGGCGGTGTACAACCGAAGAGTCGGAACGGGTAATCCTTCTAAGAGTACCATCGGCATGGTTGGAAGAATTTTAGAAATCCGGTCGTCGCGAAACGGTTCTTAAATCTGCAATTAAATCATACAAAATTATACACAGATATTTTATTCCTTTGTTGTTCAATTAATTAAAAACAAAAAATAGATGTAGACACTAGGTGAATTGTGCTGATATTGATACGTAATATAATAATATATTCAGTTAGTACACACTTAAAGCACACTTATGGCAACTACATAGTTTCTGCGTTGTCGAATGCGACAAATCCACGTGATTGCTTCGGCTTTGCACATTGCCACGTATGTGCGTACATACGTAGGTACTATATGTCGTACGTACAACCGCGTTACGCCGTTATAACGGCAATTCGATATTGTATAATATGTCCAATATAAAGCTTCGCTCCAATTAAATTGAATTTTTTTAAAACAAAGAAGAGACATGCAAGATATACGTTTAGAAAATTATTTACGAAACACAATATTATTTACAAAGTACGGATATTTAGAAAAAAATATGTTTTTTTATTTAAATAAAGACGACGCAAATGTATGCGTGTTCATATCTTTTTTTTAAGTAATAAACCTGTTATCAAATTGCCGACTCACTTCTTTGGCTAATCTTCGATGCATTTTAAAGTGTGAATTTATTATTTTTTTTTTGTTTTTTTTATTTACATGACATTTTATTATGCAACAGATCGAATGACATTGAGTTTTGTCGAATGACATTTAGTTTATTTTTTTTTTAACTCATACATATTAGCAACTAAATTTTATGTCGCAATATTTCAGCAATTAATTATTCTTAAAAATGCTTTTGTTCTTTCTTTCTCTCTTGTTCGAAGCGTAAAATCGTAACGTTTTTCTCATCGGAATAAACTTTTTGTATACATACCGCCATAGGTATTTGAAAGTATAAATTGGCCAATTCCGTCGCACACGAATTCCTTTCTTTTTTATCTTGGACTATTAAATCTGCATTCAATTGCATGTACTTCGCCTAATTTTCATTACAGGCCTTACGGGAATTAATTAGGATTATAAATATTTATTAATCTGTGGACTAAAAAAAAAAAAGATGTTTTACATAAATTTTACTAATTTATTTACTAATTTTGAAGTTATATCAGTGGCGGCGTGTGTAAACATTGGTTCACGCGAATTGCACATGAAAAAATGTTACGATTTCTAACTTTTGATGTTGTAATTCGATTAGAACAAAATTCGTCACGGAATTCTTTAGACTTTTTTTCATAGTTTAGCATGTCACTCATTGTCAGTTGTTACATTTCCGATAACTGTGTTTTGTAAATAAACATATATATCGATCAGCATAAATCGTCAGGAAAATAACTTATTGCGTCATTTAAATGATTGAAATAAGTTATTAGAAATAATTTATCCTATACTCTAAATGTACTGTGAATAAAACGATAATCATTTTGCGACATCAAATTGTCGAGTTGTGTGCAAAAAGATAAACACGTCACAACAGAAAAAATTTCTAAAATTAACAATCTTATTCTACCTGTGAGTAACGTATACATTTATTTGCTAAAACTACTTTTCTATACGATTATTAGCATAATTGCTGATCAATACATAGTACTGAGAAAACATCAAGTTTTACTTTCACACGTGTGTGCGCGAAACTTGATCTAAGAAGTTTGTCTCGCGCATATAATAATCCAAGACGCAATCACTAAAAAAAAAAAGTAGTAGTTTTTATGAGGAACCAAATGTTATAAATAGAAAATTTATACAAAAACATGATTGTCTCAAAAACGCTTCAACCGTTAACCTTACCGCTATATTACAGAAAGAAACAAGAGTCAAAAAAAAAAAAAAATCTTTAGAGACAAAAGTCACAAAACAAGATGAAACCGGACAAGGGACAAAATAAAATTATCTTCTTTGCGAAGAAGTGAACACGTTAGAAAAAGAGTTTTCTTGGACGTGCTGCAAAACCAACCGTCAATGCTGGCAACAACGGTTGTGTTCGCTTGTTACTTGTCGCTGTTGCTCGTTGCACCTTCGTGCGTGTTTACTTGTATGTACATCGATCACATACGAATTTGAAAATCCGAAAAGACACCGGCTGGTGTCGAGGTCGTGCGTAACGAAACAGAACCAAGGAACACGGAGCGAGATTACCTACAACGACACGTCGGAGATTCTCTCTATGAAACTGGAGAACGCGTCTGGAAGGAAAAAAAAGGAAGGAGACAATCTAAATTCACACACGGGGTGGATGAACGTAGAATAAGAAGAAAAAAAAAACAAAAAAAAAAAAACGGAAACCAACCTAACGGCTTTTCCTCTTCCTCACCAGGTCTCTTCCACAAAGTTGTCGTCGGCGTCTCTCGTTCCCCAGGCACGTGTTCGTATCCGCACAAGTATGAAACGTCTCTCTTCGGATCTGATTCTCGCCCCTTATGCGTCACCGCTATCGCGAATCTGTCGGACGACGTCTACATCGTAAACGTGTCACGAAATTTCGATGGAAGACCTCCAAGCCTGACGCAACACGGACGACGCGCCGCATCGATCAGCACGGCGTACGGCGCACGAGGGTACTCACGCTGTCGCAAAAACACCCGAGACGAAAATCGCCGGACCCACGGCAATACAGCATATCACACGATCTCTAAAAAAACTGCGACCGCACCTGACCGTATCTAGACTAGACACACACGTATCCGCCGATCGCGGCAACGATCCACCAAGATATACCTTTCTGTGTTTTATCGCGAATGCGGCTTGACAGACGTTCGTGGCGCCCTCGTATAACGCCGTGTGATGTATATAATGCATGTATATAAATGCCATAGATTCTCCATTGTAGAGAGAGAGAGAGAGAGAGCTCGAATCACATATCTGCATTTAATTTCAAATTCGCAACGCGTACTGTCAGAACGGAAACAACTTACGTGCGCGAGGAACGGAATACATATATTATGTAATTGTAATTGCGAAAGACGTTTCTATCGTCTGCTAATACGTCGCGTTTCATCGAAAGACGATTTTTATCGACAGCGTCGGAAAATGTTGCACTTATAATATACGCGTGATATAAAAATTTGTGAACTGCGATTAGAACGCGGTGAGTATTACACAAAAAGGATACAACGAATAAATCTTATTTTACAAGATTGATCGATTTTAATCAACAAAAGTAATGGATATTGTGTGTAAACTTTTTGTTGGCATTACGTGGCGCCACATAACGTAGCAAAATATTATTATTCACCTACGTAGATCACATAGGCTCCAATATTGCCGATTGTTGTACACGTAATTCGCGCGCACACGCACACGTACACACGCGCGAAATGAATTAAAATATATTAAAGGGAACGCGCGCGGATCAAAAATGTAATATCGTTTTTTTTTTCACTACGCGTGTCTGTTTCGGTAATACATAAGTCGACAATGGTTTATAAAGAAAAAAATTGGTTGAAAAAGGCTCTCGCTGATGTAAAAAAAAATCTAAGCAACTTTAAAAACTTTTTACGTATGTATGAATGCATTTGATAACTTTGATAGGCGCGAACGTACTAGCATGCAAAGTGTTTTTAAAGAGACAGAGATTATTTTTTCATAATCAATTAAATCGCGATAATTAATCGCTTTTTATCAATACGTTTATCTGCATGACTGCTGATAATAAAGCACAGATAGATTTCGAGATATCCGGTTGCCAGATCTCTCTTAAGATCGATTACATAAACGCGCGCGCGCGCGTGTGTGTGTGTGTACGTGTATTATATTTACAACCTGCAACTCAATCGTTCATTCAGCTCGCGCGTCGCATAATGCGGGAATCGCATAAATAGAGCAGTTTCGTGAATGAAAAGCATCCATGCGGCGACGACGTCACGATTATCGCCTATATCTAAACTTGTTACGTTGGTCTAACATCTTGAGCTAAGATTCCAACGGCTCGTAAAATAATATGCGATTTCGCGTCGACGGATAGCGCGTTGTTACGAAGTCAGAGGATTATAAATCGCATCAGTGAATTTCTGCGTACGAATGATAGACACAAAGTGATTGTCAATTTGATTAAATGTTGAAAATTTATTGTTTTTGATAATATGCCGAAAGATAAGTTAATAGAAACATTGCCAGAAAATATATTTTATAATTTTTTTTTGTCATTAATAATTTGTTTATAAATATATTAACAACCACATACAATTGTATTTTACTTTGTATTTGTTTGAGGAAGATTTTTTATATCCACGTCAATAAAATACAACAGCGCTCTTGTTACACTGATAATTCTACAACAATAGTATCGTATTGTACAATAAAGATGTATTGTACGATTGTATCGTACAATAAAAATGTCAACAGAACGCCGCGAAAGCATCAAATATCACAATAAGATATCACGTGTCGCAGATGACTGCATAATACGCGGGACATGATTCAGGTGCACGACTTCCTAACAATTTTGCAAGAGCAATAATCGGGTAGTCTTTAATAAATGTTTTCGCACCGTTATTGTCTCCCGTTGTGTTTATTTTTCATCCGGAGACCAATGCCAAATGCTGAACTTAAAGTACGTCGCAAAGACGACAGACGCTAGAAAATAGGCGTCGTCATCGTCCTCGGCGCGGTATACACGTGGATGACCGACGCCGATTTCTCGCAACACGCAAACTCGCTCGAGTAAGTACGCTCGGCTGTGCGAACTCACCTCCGGTGTGGAAAACAAGTCCCCGCGCGCTCGGAATTTCAACATTGCCGCAGTGCATTGTGACCGTCCATCACGCAGATCATCTGTTACGCAGTCGGCGTAAATTGGTTGGCTGTCAATTGGTTGCCACGAAGCTGGAAGAAGGGATATTCCGGCGGACACGATCCGATGCACGTCTACAAATTCAAATAATTGTGAGTACGGAAGTCATGTGTCACGCGATACAAATTTAGTTTCTCATCTGTCTCTCTTTGTCGGAAAAATAATTTTCTCATATCAGTGAACGATTAAAAAAAAAAAAAAAAAAACCAAGTGTTCTAATATAAAAAAAATCAAAGAGTGAAAGAAACTCTTTCATATACACACACATATATATAATTATATATAATACGTATCTAATATTTTGTTTCTAAGTTATTCGTGTTGCAAAAAAATAACTACATTGAATCTTTTCGTCTAATTATTATAATATAAAGTTCGAATTATTTTTTAGTCTAGAAAGACATTCTTGACAAAGACACACACTCGGTTCTTTTGCACGTGAAAAACAACCGTTCGATTTTCGCGAGGCTTATGAATTAATCCGTGTGTACATTACATTTGCGATTATGTGAAAGTCGTAACTTTTGCGAGAAAGTTTATCGCGCACACAAACTTTTATTTTCCTTTCATTATTAATGTCGCTACAGAGATCCATATCCAAGGTTTAGATTTCGTAGTTAGCGAACCTCTTTTCAAATATTCTCGACATTACTTTTTCACTTACATTTCGTTACGTCTCATTACATTTAATTATCAACATGTATATGAAAGAGATAAGCGATGATAACGCGAAAGGTTCTTGGAATCGTATTACAATTTCTGATAGTAAAAGATTGTGAATTTTTCCAAGTCAGCGGACACAGATAACACACAGATAGGATTTTATTAAAAATTATTTGCCGAAAATGAGTAATTTGCGTCAGTATAACCGGCGTTAATTGAAAAAAATCTCTCGTTCACTCGTGTGATGGTTATCGGCACAATGAGAGATAAGCAAAATGACAAACAATAGATGAACTCGAGTAAAATTAACACATTGTATGTGCATCTGCGACTTAAAAAATCGGATTCGCACGTGCGACACGCCGTTTGTAAATTGTTAATTGTTATAATCTTGTGAAAATTGTAAAAAGAAAACGAGTCACATCGCTAGTGCTTTCATTGCGCGTCTAATGCGCGCGTTATCGCGTTCGACTAAATAATACTATCAGTCAGAGTAAGATATGTCATGCAAAAAGAGATAAGTACGAATTATTTTTAGATAAGGTTGCGAGAGATATACACGCATGAATGATACGTCGATGTAATAACGTATATTAATTACTAGTTGTAATCATAAATACCAACGACGTGAGAGAATAACGAGATTTTTTTTGTTTGTTTTTTTTTTCAAACACCATTTATTATACATTACAATACATCGACTTTGTAATGCAAAGCGTCGCTTAGCACACGCGGCGGAATGTGTTTTTGCGACCTATATTTTAACAATGAAACGCGAACGAGTTAATCATTCGATGTAATATTCATTGTTTAAATTAATTCTCAGAGATTAATTATTCGTGAAAAACCCCATGCGAGATCCGCAAACACACATAGTCTTATTGTCAAAAAAAAAAAAAACTATTACGCGAAGAATTTACGGCACTGATGAAGACAAACTGAAGTAAAAATCCAAGAAATGTAGACTGAAGTGGAAACACTGTATCGCGTGATATACCGATGAAAGATGATCATCGATTCGTAGCATGAAATAGTAAACTACATACGTACGTATTGATGAAAACAGAAGCAGGCCGCAGTGCGTGTGTAAGCTTGATGGAAGTCACTTTTGATATCGCGTACCTATTCGTGTGATGATTTTGTCGCAACACGTACGTAACCGTACTCTTATATACAATGTCCTCTACATGATTGGCAAAGTCATAAAAGTTGCACATCCGCTTCCGTTTCGCTGCAAAAAACGAGAGAGAACAATTTTCTATTATTGCGAATGAATCTCGAACGAGATCTCGTCGTTATCAGATTTCGCGCGATGCGAAATAGTCGCGCGACTTTTGCGATACTTTCGACAAATTTTCACGAGAAAACTTTCGATTTTCACCTTGTTGCTCCGAGAAAAAGTTACTCGATCAATATCAACCGACTTGTTTCTCTCAATTAGGTCCCTCGTAAAGACTCCTATCCAAGTCGAATCGCTGTGTAAAAATCCTCATCCGTAACAATTTTTGCTTCCGTAAAAAAAATCGAACACTTGCCTGTAACAAAAAAAAAACTACGTGCTTTTATCGCGTCGTCAACGCGTTCTGTCTCACGATATAGAATATTTGATTATGAGCGCATAGGAACACATACTTAATAGCGCGAAGTAACATTGTGTAGTTAAATGTAGTTATAAATTCTAGAACTACACGATGTGGTGGTGTATAATGTCGATTTCCGCTAAATAATTAACAACCAAAGTTCTTAGATGGGAGCCTGTAGGCGAAATCAATCTCCGCTCATTGCGGAACGTTGCTCCGATCGGCGCGTCCTGTTCTCCGCGTCGCGCCGCCGGTACTCGCAAATATTGACAGATCACCACGGCCAAGTTCTTCGACGAGCAAACTGCTATAATATAGATTAGAAATCGATCGGGACTTTGGTATAGAAAATTGCGGATGAATTCCTCTGTGAATTATACCGCGTCGCGCCGAGATACGGGGGTGCTGGGTTCAAGGCGGTGCGCGACTTCGTTATATAAACGCGTTTCCATGTCGTGGTTGTATGTAATCAGTATTTAATGTCTTTCTCTTACACACAGTTCGGACTTGACTCGAAGGAAAAACGAAAGCTCGAAAGTCTCGGGCTCGCCCTCGTCCGAGGTCGATCCGCGTGTAAATAAAGTATGAACCGTATATGAACGCTGTGCGAAACATCACGTGTCTCGCAATAGAAGAAGTAGGTCCGCGCGACAATGGGGAGAGAATATACCGATTTACCAAGATAGGCCGCGCAAGTAGAGGGTAGGTCTTTTACCCTTAATCGTCCGGTTCAAGGTCGGATTAATAAAACAAAAAGGGACTTCAAAAAAACTGTTCAATTTCAAAATTAAGTATTGGACGGACATGTGCCTTATTAACGATTTCCAATACCTATGAGACATATTGTCCTTGTAACTATATAAAAGGTTTCATTAAACGACCTTACTCCGACTTTAATCTCCGTAATTCTCTTAAGCACGTAAACACGAATCAGCAAAGTCTACGGTTTAAAGTTTCAGCTGATACAAGTAAACAAGTCGGATGAATATCACACGAACGTCGGCAGATATCAATTACAAAAATCTATCTGTGCGCCTTGATGTGTGTTTGCAAATTCCAACGTACAAAGCATTGAGAGAAGTTAATTGGATTTATAAGTTCAAATATATTTAATTAATTGTATGTGTTCTTAAATATTAAAAATGAGAAAAACCATTTGCCAAAAACAAAAAAACCAACCACGCAATGGTCTCAAATAAGAGAAATTTAATTTTCTCGCGGGAGATGTAATGAAATTAATGACTTTCAAAAATTGCGAAGCTCGTATACAGAGACCTCGACGCGGCGCTCGCACGCGAATCTGTAATATGCGGCGCGCGTCGCGTCGCGCCTAACGCATACACGAAAAGACGCACACGTCATCGGTACACATGCGGCCTCGGCGACGCTTGCTCGACGCGTGCACCAGTCCGTTGTGGTACGACGCGCATCGACGAGACGATACCGACCGCATGACGGCGCCACGAGAAACGGCGTCGCGACGCTGTCGTCGGGCGGCGTCGATCGCGGAGAACATGTATGAGTGTAGTACGGCGGGTAATTGGACGGGAAGGCAGCAGCGCCTTCGTCGCGTCGACGTCGTCGGTACGACACTCTAGTATTCAGTCGCTGCGCGTTTCGCTTCCGAACGTTCTTGCGGCTCCTCGAGACTCTTTCAGGTCAGGACGAGTCCGAGTGCGAACGCGAGAGCGCACACGCGCTCCTTTTGTGATTCTCGCTCCCACCTCGTTATCTCCTCCTCGTTTCTCTTTCTGTCATTCATACAATACCGCGCGCTCTCTCCTCCTAATATACTTTCCTCTTCGACACTCCTCCGTCGACGTCACCTTCTGTACGCAGCGGATTACCCACCCGGCTACACCCAACCTTTCGCGGGTTAGCCCCCGCTGTGCCGACAGCGTGTGTAGCTCTGGTGTGAAAATACCTAAGCGCCTTGTCTAGTCTAAAGAACCCGCGGCGACTATCTACTTACTAGGGAAGTAGCCGGCGAACGAGCGCGATCGTCGTCTTGAGAATACGCGCGATGCATCGATGCTCGATTGTGTGCGTAAGTGTGTGTCACCGTAGTGCCGGTAGCGGATACGGCGCTGCCTTTTTCTTTTTGTTGTTATCGTCGGTGTACCGTTCCAACAAACCTGTCAGTGATTGACTATCATTTCGTCTGCGAGAGACCACCCTCGTATGGCTGTTGCATCGCTCGTCCGCAATCGTCGACAATCGTCGTCGGGGAGACAGTACGGAGCCGGTAGAAGAAGGTATGATCACACGTTGTGACATTTATAAGTCGTGAGAAATGACGGTGTTCAATTCTGTCCGGTGACAATGAGTTTGTACGCCAATACGTCCGCATAGATTCGCTGTCAATCCGCACGTCCTTATTACTATAATAGAGTAAAATATTTTTTTTAGTTACGGGTATATCCTTTCGCGGCAATTTGTGTGTGCTCCTCACATGTGCGAGCTCGTATAGTGACTGGCATGCGCGCACAATCGACACAAAAAGCGTTATATTGAAATAATTAATTCCTTTAATACAATGATGATTAGGGCAACTGCATCTCTCTCAGTTGTCTTTCAATGAGTAATATTTTATTATTATATATTGTTGTATATTATACAATATATTATTATTTTTATATATATTTTATTGTTATATTTTTACTATTGCTCTCTAAGAAATTTTGTTGTTTTTTTTTTATTTTATTTTTGTTTTCAATAAAAGCAACTCTTGTGAGAGAGACATACTATATATGTAAATTATAATAAATTTATGTAATAATAATGTATCACAATACGTGTTTATATATCGCTATAAGAATTCAATATTATTTTCTAAAGTAAAACAAAAAAGAGAGAAACAGAGTCAATCAACAAGCTACGGATATCGATACGACGGACAAACAAATTAAAACGAAAGAGTCGGTTGTGCTACACACATATGTATTTCTATAGTGGGAGGATGCTCGTAAAAGGCGTACGTACACGCACGTGTATGTGCGCGCGTGCGCCAGTAACGCATTTTGAATCTTAACGAGAGAAGCATGCATTCCTCCTCCCGAATGAACCTCGCTGCATCAACGATGCTTCAAAAGGGAGCGTATGACGTTCCACGTGTTCGAGTAGCGTGTACGTATATAAATATGCGCACAAAAACTTACCTTTGAAGTGTAGAAAATGTATTCACTCGTCCTTACAATTATACGACGGAGATCAAACGCGTCATCAAACGAGATCTCTTTAATTCTTTTTTTTTTTTTTATCCTTTTCTTTTGCTCTTACTCTCTTTGATTTCGCTCCTTCGCAGTTGCATCGTGAAGTCACCGTCGATTATAAGATCTGTTGCATCAGGCAGCCTAGCGATTTTTCTGTATGTTTTATGTAACGTTTCTTCTGTCACGTATCGCATATACTGAAAGCAAAATCAATAAATTGTAATCGAGTTGATTATAATTTGACAGAGTAAACTCGTGTGAAAAAGAAATGTAAGAATTTTTAAATTCAATGATATGCGCGCGTGTCGTGCAAACCGACGCGCTTCGTCGTCTCGGGCTTCTAAAAACCACGATACCTATAAGCGCTAAATGTCGAAAGCAAACCGTCTAGGCGCGACGACGTGATTTTCGCGTGCAGATGATGACGTACGTATATATACGATACGCCTTTGTGGCGTAGAAATTGATCGGTTACGTTGTCGTGCGAGAGCCTTTAACCCTTTGCTTACCGGTTTAATTACCAGCACGCGACGAGCGAATTCGCAAGCTATGCAAAACAAAAAAATCCATTTTAAATATCGCCCATCAGTCCGCAATTTAACGCTAATGAGATCACTCGCTCAGTCTTCCTCTTCGCGGAATCGAGCATTAGTCAACAATTTTCGCGTGCAATGAAATATCCCTCTGTCTTTTGCGTTATGTGTGACTTCGTTCTTTCGTTTATGGTGAGTCACTTCGCTGAACGATTTTGCTTATCCCGACGCCACATCGTCTGCAACAATGTATACATTAGAATGTGTAAGTATGTGTTGCACGAAATAATTCCGCAATTTGCAGGAAATGAACGTACGAGCGGGATGTGCTTTGCGTGTCTCGAAACATCGGGAAAAACCGACGAAACGGTGTCGGATTCAGTCACAATTTTGCGATCACTGTAATCATTTTTTAACACATTATTTTCTACAATTAGAAACTTTACGTCCGACATTTGTTAGTAGGTATATTGTATTCTTCTCGTGCATTATATGTATGTTGATGATGCGTCATTTGACGCGTTTTAATATACATATTACGTTCACGCTTTGCGTATACTGATGCATTAACACCTATAAACATGTGTAACTTCTTAGCTTAACGCTTCAAATTTGCTAGAATAGCTAATAAACAGCATGCCATTGTGACGGGCGCAGTAACGCGTAGGAAGCGCGCGCGTTTGCGAATGTCGCGTGAAATTCGTTATGTGAGGATATCGCGCGATATTCGCGGTAAGACACAACGTTCTGCGGTTTCGTGTAAGTGCGAAGTTAACCCAGTTTATGGCTGCGCAACGAGTGATTTGAGATCGAGTAGTTTTCTCGGCGCACACACATACACGAACGCACGCACACAAAAGGTTGTTTCCAAGAAAATTTCGTTATCTGTGATATTACATAATCACTCAGAGAATAATATATGTAGAGACAGGGGGCGAGAGATATCAGATAAAAATTATTTAACCGCTCAAAAAATTCTTATACATACAACGCTATTCGCCTTTTTCTTGTGTGTTCTCTTTCTACTACAAATAATTTATTTTACAGCTGTTTCGCCGCGTTCGACACGTCGAAAATGCGGAAAGTCTGAGAGACAAAACGAAGGAGATGAAGGATTTTAAGTCTTTTGCGAACCGTTAGTTCGCGCTTTTTTTGTCGCGCCGGCTGGAGCAAACAATCTCCCATACGATCGGAAAAATAAGAAAGAAACGCGTGATATATGATACGATCATTTTCAAATAATTCGGTATACAAACAAATCGGTTGCTCTGATTTATCTTCGTCCGAGCACGTGTGAAGACGCAATGTCAAAAACCGAGCGAATTCTGCGAGGCGCGTCGACGTTCTGAAGAAAAACACGGAAAACATTGTTCGCTTGCTTCTAATCACGAGTTGGAGTTTTCTCGATTAAAAAAAAAAAAAAAACAAGTATGGAAGATATAAAAGTACCGAACTTAGGGCAGGCCGCGTCGGCCGCGTGTTCCATGGCGACTAATTTCTTGGCGCCAGTAAAAACCGAGCGTCAGATCCTGGAAAATTCGATGCTCGAGGATGATCCTAATGCCAATTCGGTGGCACCGTCCTCGCAAGAAGACATGACTGTGCCTAGATGGGGCCCGAATCACAAAGGCGCTCAGGAACTCGCAAATTTGTACAGCACCGGTACGTAGACCTCTTTTCGATCATTGAGAGAAGAAGAAACAACAAGTTGTGGTTAATCTAGAAAATTACATCAAACCAATTTTTAGTTTTAATGTTATTTTGGAAAATTATTAAGGACATGCACGAGTATTGACACGAATAGTTTAGTGGAATAGTTGATAAAGTTAAACGCTATTGTGATGAACGTTTTCTTGTAGGGAAGAGAACACAAGAGTGCATCTGTGTGGGAATCTGTATCACTCTCATAGCCGTAAACTCTTTATTCGTGCTCATCAGATTACGACTGGAAAACTTGAGTTCCATAGCAATAGCTGCGTTGTGCGGCATCATCACGGCCGACTTCGGTTCCGGTTTGGTTCATTGGGCCGCGGATACCTGGGGATCTGTCGAACTACCGATTTTGGGAAAGGTAATAACAGCGCGCAATTACATTAGAAAAAAAACATGCAAATCGCACACAAACTTCAATCTCTAATAATAATTATTATTATAACCGTTCCGTATTTTTTCTATAGAATTTTCTACGACCGTTTCGTGAGCATCACATAGATCCCACCAGTATAACGAGACACGATTTCATAGAGACTAACGGTGATAATTTTATGGTCGCAATACCAGTTCTGTCCAAGCTTACGTGGGACTTTCTGACGTTGCCCGAAGCAGAAATGCAACAGAAGTTTGTTCGGACATGTTACTGGTTTCTGTTGGCCATTTTCGTAGCAATGACTAATCAGGTAAATATCATTTTTTGTCAATTACAAATAAAAAATTCCAACCAGAACGTTTCTTTCTGATTTCAAATCTAAACAATCACAGAATCTAAGTCTCTGATTAGAATCTAATCAGGAAAACAATTATTAAAGTGTTTTAAGAACACAAAAATAATGTGTGTGTGAAATATATGTTACGCACAGATACATAAGTGGTCGCATACGTATTCCGCACTACCCGCCTGGGTGATTTGGCTCCAAGAGCACAGGATCATCTTACCGAGGAAGCATCATCGAGTGCACCATGTCGCGCCTCACGAGACGTACTTCTGCATCACTACAGGATGGTTGAATTGGCCGTTAGAAAAGCTTCAGTTCTGGTATATCTTGGAGGAGATAATCGAGAGGACTACCGGTTGTAAGCCCAGAGCTGACGATCTGAAATGGGCGCAAAAACGTTCTTGAGAATTAATTATTGTTTTCCTTTCGCTGCTGTACATTTCACTGTACAATCGAGGTATTTAACATACGCCAAAAAAAACAAAACAAAAGAAAAACGTCCGAATAAACATCGAACAACAAAGTAGAAGTTAAGTTTGTGTAGGCAATAGAGTAAAAAAGGGCTTGTACACGTGTGGAGTCTCAGTCGAAAAGATATATCGAGAGAATATACACATGATATATACTTGTACATACATATATTGTATATATATATGTACATTATATATACATATATGTGTGTACACTATATATGATAAAATTTATTTTTCAAACTAGTACTACGAGGCCTTTTGTGAAGACAGGTAGCAAGTGTAAAGTAGCATTACATCGACGTGCTTTTGAAGTTTACACGTTTTTAATACGCGCAATAAAATACGAAAATATATATATATATATTAAAAATAAGAGATATAAAAGCATGTATTTTTAGGATCACGCTTTACGAAATTGCAATCTGACTCTGTCGACGTAGTGACGTCGACAGAGTCTTTATGTATCGCACAATCATCGCGCGCATCAAAATTGCACAAACCTTACAAACTTTATTTTAATACACACACAGGGAGAGAGAGAGAGAGAGAAAGAGCGATTCGTGAAAATCAAAACGTGATATTAAAAGCCAGATACAAGGCGTATTATAAGAAGCTAAAACGTCTTATATTTTGGAAACTAAATACATTTTTCTAATGTGATTAAACGAATAAGTATAAAAATTAAAAATTGATATATAATGTAAACTATATATAAAAAAAAATGATTATATAATGTACAATGATAAATATTTTACACGTTTTTGTACATATATATAATTTCT
This sequence comes from Pseudomyrmex pallidus, assembly GCA_014825455.1. Taxonomy (NCBI): domain Eukaryota; kingdom Metazoa; phylum Arthropoda; class Insecta; order Hymenoptera; family Formicidae; genus Pseudomyrmex; species Pseudomyrmex pallidus. The sequence continues at coordinate 11,957 of QVNV01000991.1, read as the reverse complement.
CTTTGAGTGTGTACATGTATATGCGAACATACATGAACATATATGAAAAATATTGAAAATTATTAAATTAAAAAAAAAAATTAAATAATAATTATTAAATTTAAAATTGGAATTTATTAAATTTAAAAATTAATTTTTTTTTTAAGTTGGGTTTTTCTATGCAAAATCTAGAATATTGTTCATTTTTAATGGAAAGAGCGCTTTCTTTTTAGAACGCAGCAGTTTTTTTTTTTTTTTGTTTTGTTTATTGAAGTGCTTGAAGTTTCGTATCTTATCTTAAACGAAACTGAAAATTCCCTGAACCTCTCAAAATATTAATTGTGAGATTAATCAAAACTTTTATATGTACGGATAACTAATTAGAATCATGTCTATTCACACACATACACACAAGTTTAAAAATTATTCCAATATATAGTTTCTAGTAGAATTTTGTTTCACCTTTTCACATAAGTTGATGATCTTTTCTGAAATTGGCATTTTGATTTTCTCACACAGTTTTGCATATGCAAGGATATTAATTTCTTTGTTTTACAACTGTCTTTTTTAGTTTTTTTTAAGAACTAAGAACTGTACGACAATATGTTAGATGCTAATATTATTTATTTATTGCGTCGTGTGATAAAAATATTGTAACAATAAGTATATCGACTTTTCTTTTCATGGATCTGTTTCTCACACAAATGCCCGTAATATATGTTGCCTTTTATAAATAAGTAATATTTAACAAAATATCTTCAATATTGTTTTTGTTATTGACGCGTAACTCTTTCTCGCATCTTACATAACTGTCTACATTTCTTGGCTCGAAACGTATAGAAACAGAGAGGACATGCCTATAACAAATTGTAAGGTGCTAAGTATAAAGTACAAGTTTCGTAGGTTCAGGGACCAAAAGATAAGACTTATCTCTCAATATAAATCTTTTGAATGCTTAATGTCTAATTTAGGGTAAAGTGTGCTGGTGCAGTTAATTGTGTGTATGATACTTGACAAAACTGTTTACAATATAATTGTGCTCATCTACAAACGCTTTCTTTTCTATCAACCAATTGTAATTTAACTGCATCGCATACACAGTGTATACTTTATGTGTATAGAACTCTATTATATAATCTCTATGTTCCTCACACAAGCAAGTCAGTAATAATGTTCTTTAAACGAAGTAATATTTATAAGAAGTCGCAGTTACTGTAATTATTGTAATCATTGTTATTGTTGTTGTTGTTGTTGTTGTTACAAGAGACAAAGTATAAATTTTAAACAGACTCAGTCCAAATGAGAAAACCCAAACTCGAAGCCAGAGAGTCTCAAAGCTTCTTTTATATTCTTATTTAAAATGTGGAAAAGATGATTTATTACGATATATATTGCTGTGAAATATTACAGATTTAAAAAAGAGAAAGTTTATTTATTTTTAATTAGATTTATGGGCTTGAATTTAAAATAGAGACACAGAGAGTTCGCAGATTTTCACACACGGATTTTCATTTTTCTTTCTCGAATCTCATCACACGCGGCTTTTTTTAATATAATTAAAATAATTCTCATACGTTTTTCTTTCTTAAATTTTACTTTAAAATGAAAATATTTAAAAATACTCGTTTACGTACAACGTGTAACAAACATAATAACACACAACAGACGAAGAAACAACGTTGCAAAAATATATAAATTCCATCAAATAAAATTTTAAAAAAAGCGAACACAAATATGGAGTTTAATAAAAACTCGTGTACAGAATGTTGCTAATCAAATAGTAAAACTTTCCCACACAAGTAGAAACGTAGAACTATTTATAAAATAAAAAAAACAATGATAAGATAGAAAAGATTTGATAAAGATATGTATTGTGAATTAGCATTAGCATTTACATTCCAGAATTTATGTTTGAAAGAAAATGTTTGGAGAGGAGTAATCACGAGATTGTTTAGCAACATTGCTGAGACAACTTGTTGACAAGATTGCGATTATTATAAGCTGTTGCGTTTGAAACAATAACGACGAAACACTTATACAGCGCTGTAAATACTACAACGAATAAAACTGCTTGCCTGCTCCGATCCCGGCACAATTCGCATACACTCGTACATTGTGTTAGAACATTTGTGATTTCGAGCGATCAGATCCCATAGAGATCTGATGCAAAAGCAAGCAACACAAACAAACGTACATTTTAATCCGTTCGTATATTCCTGGCCTTATAAATATCGCGCTTGAGCATGGCTCGTGTAACGATAAGAAAAAAACAACGATAAGTAATTAGCGCCGATCAGAAGCCGTTAAATCATGTAAATGCGAGAAATTTATGCAGTCGTAAACAATAATGTCAATAATTGTAATAACAACGCTTGGCAGGAGTAAGAGATCAGATCGTAAAGATACATATGTAATTTTACACAAATAAAAACTCTCAGTAAGTAAAAAAGCGATAAACTGTCGCAAGAGAAAAACAAGAGAGATAGATAAATAAATGCAAATTTATATGTGTATTCTGAATATTTTATATATATCCGAGATATTTATATGTTATATCGCGTGCGACACAGGCATATACATATATATGTATATATGTATATGTAGAGAATAATATTGAACAAATGCCAAGAAAAATAATATATTGCGTTATTTTCATATAATCATAAACCGTGCTACTCATGTAACGATAATTGTATCACATACCGCAGCCTTGATCTTTCTGATACACCTTAGCAATTATCATCATTACTTCGATCTATAAACTTTAATTAATTTGAAATTTCTTTGAAATTATAAAAGTTTCTTATCTCAATTGCAGCAATTAAATATTACTGTGATCTCACAGAAGAGGTTTCACTTACGTATGCTTAACGTTTTTTTTTTTCTCTATAATTTGAGTCACTCTATCTTAAGTCTCAGCACAAATTACACAAATAACAAACATATTCTACGGAATAATCAATTAATCCGCTGTTGCCGAAAGTACAAAGAGAACAAAAGACAAGCCGTTGCTTCTAAGCCTGCATACTTATATATATTTTACATACATGTAATATGTAATTGTGCATATGCGCCATCATTTTTGTACATCTGCATTATATATTTTTATGATGTAAAATTGAGCCTTTCGAACATATTATTACAGAATTGTATATTTCTTTTCACATATATATTTTTTCTTTTCTTAACAGTATGCGTAAAACTGTAATTAGGAAAGTATAAACTCACTCAAAAAATTAAAGCAGATCACATTGCGACAAGTAGTTTTGTTATGTATGAAGTGTGTCCTTAATAATTGATATATAGAAAGTCACAATTATGTAAAAAGAAATAAACAACAACAAAAATACTTACATATGAAACAAATGAAAAGAACAGGACTGAAAAGTCAGATACTAATTAAAGTGAATAAATAGGAGGAGTACCGTATTAATTTTTGTGCAATTATTTTCGAAAGTAATGGTTAAAAAAACCTTGTGCTAGAACAAAGTATGCGATCACGAAATTAAACAAATTAACTTTGATCAGATATGCATTTTGTAAATAATTATTAATTTTGCACGTAATTGCTTGAAAAAAAAACTTGATACTGACTGTATTATAAATAAAATATAAATTTTTTACGGTAATTAAATGTATAAACAATACTCACACAGCTCATATGTAATAATCGTGATGATAATCGTGTTTAGCATTGCAATCCATCGAGACGCCTTTGACATTAATCGATACAATAAAGAAAATGACCTCTACAAAGCAGAAAATTTCTATATAATGCTGTTATACAAATAATTGATATATATAAATAAAATTTTATTCTCTACCTAAAGCCCCGCTACACATTCTGTATACAAAGTATAAGATATATATATTTATATTTATGTTCCATCGTTTGGTGATACAAGCGATAAAAAAAAAAAAAAGACGATTTTTGAGCTCAATAAATAGCGTCGTACGTGTATAGTGTTTGATGTCACAGATTTTTATATATAAGCATATATATATTATATAAATAATTTTTGTCACAAATTAGAACGGATATGTATGTGCGTTTCTCATTTTCTTTTTAATAAAACTTTATTACACGATTATGTATCATGTATGCGTGCGAGAGAACTGCTGAGAAAGAATGAGTGAGATAATATTTGAATAAAAAGCGTAAAAATGTTTTTCCGTGCACCATCTTTCACTTCGCTTGCGCTCCAAAGCGTTTTTTCGCCAGTGCGACATCTTCGATTGCGCGCGATTCTATACATATTTTTCGTTTTCTTACATGCAACAAAAAAATGCATAGTTTTGTTTACCACTTTTGAATAAACGCAAAACAAAACAAAACGTGTGCGCGCTTACCTGTCAGTAGTTCAAGCGTTAACGAATATTTCGCAGTCTAATGTATTACAGATGTCTCTGATCTCGTCGCGCGCGCAGTGGAACCAACTGTTACAACCGGTTGTTTAGGAACATTTTGCTTTGGCAGAAAGTGAATAATCTAGATACTTGTGCGTTGTTACTGTTGGCGTACGTGTGTCGGTTTAAGGCCGAAACACAGCTTTTGCATAATGCATAAGATATAAGAAAATCAACCAATCCAGTCTTCCATCTTCATCCCTACTTCTCGTTCTAGAAGACTTTGATTGGTTGATTTTCTCATGCTTATGCGTTATGCAAAAGCTGTGCTTCGGCCTTCAGTGCGTGGGTGTGTGTTGTGTTACCATATGATCACACAGCTGTTTTAACACAGTCGCGTCATATATGTATGAACATGGCGGAATCCACGAATAATTCGGAGGATGACCGACTCTCGTGTAAAATCTTAATTATCGGCGCCGGTATGGCGGGATTGTCAGCGGCAACTCATCTGCTGAAGAACAACGAGACTGATATTCTTATTGTCGAAGCTCGTGGACGTATAGGCGGGCGGATTGTTGCTGCACAAGTCGGTACGATAAACATAACCTGCTCCCATAGTGACAGAAGTGTTCAACTTGCTTCAAAATTTATTTATCTTGTATATTACATACCTTAACAATCATACGTGACAAATTATAGTTATAGCAACATTGTAGTAGAATATTTAATGTCGCACTTATTTTGTTTTCCTGTACGTACAAATTGAAAGGTGTGTTGAGATAGAGAACTGAATATTTAATTTTTTAATAAAACTTTCTATATATAAAAAAGATATGTATAAAACAACTAGATTTGACGAAGCAAATTGAATGGAACAAATGCGTAATTTGCATAATGAGAATCCATAAGCTAATTTTGAATTATTACAAAATTGAATATTGCTTTGTAATTTACATTTATTTTTAAATTGTCATTTTTTTTTGGGAGGAGAAAGCTTGTCACGGACAAAGCAAGATAAGAGAATTTTTATATTCCATAAAAATTGGAAAGATTTCTTTTTTGTCAACTGTAAAGAAGAATTTAATATATTATATATAATAGAAACAAGATTACTTTAACTTTTTATTTTGTTTGTCAATCTTAGGTACTGAAAAAGTCGAACTAGGAGCAAATTGGATCCATGGTGTGTTAGGTAATCCCATGTTTGAATTGGCAATGGCAAATGGATTGATAGACATTGTGCATGTTCCAAAATCTCATAAAGTGGTAGCAGCACTAGAGGACGGAAAGCAATTGCCATTTCCTGTTTTGCGAGAAATTTACGAGGCTTATGTGTGTTTTCTAAGACGATGTGAAGAATATTTCTTGAGCACGTATAGTCCTCCTGATGGTATAAGCAGTGTAGGAGCGCACATTGCATTGGAAGCAGAGATATATCTGTCTTCTTTACCTCCCGAACAACGAAGAATTAGGCAACTTATCTTTGATTGTCTACTCAAAAGAGAGACTTGCGTCACAGGCTGTGACAGTATGGACGAAGTAGATCTCATGGAAATGGGTTCGTACGACGAGCTTCAGGGTGGTAATATTAGTCTTCCAAACGGGTACAGTGCTATATTGGAACCTGTTTCAAAACATATACCAAAAAATTATATCCTTACCAAACATGTAGTAACAAAGATTAGGTAAGTTTTAATCAGTAATTATGTCATATTTAATCAGTAAAAATTAATAGTAGATGCGGTTATAGGAGAAAATTTATTTTTTTTTTCGTTTTTGTTTTTGCACAGGTGGCAAAAACAAAAGCATCCCAGAGATGATAACAATCCTACTGACAATGTTAATTCGAAATCGGACAGCCTTATAGAAGTGCAATGTGAAAACGGGAAAACTATCACCACCGAGCATGTAATATGTACGTTACCGTTGGGCGTTTTAAAAAGGACAGCTCAGGACTTGTTCGAACCGTCGTTACCTGCTTACAAACTCGATGCGATAAATAGACTGATGTTCGGTACCGTTAATAAAATATTTCTCGAATACGAGCGGCCTTTTCTCAATCCCGGTGTGTCGGAAGTGATGCTACTCTGGGACGACGAGCGATTACCCGAGACGGAAAAGCGTGATATCAGTAAAACCTGGTTCAGAAAGATATACTCATTCATCAAGATTTCGGAAACACTGTTACTCGGTTGGATATCCGGTCGCGCGGCGGAATATATGGAGCAACTGAGCACCACCGAGATTGCGGAAGTGTGCACAACTATTCTGCGGCGATTTCTCAACGATCCCTTCGTACCGACTCCAAAGAACTGCTTGCGCACCACATGGCACTCGCAGCCTTACACGCAAGGTTCTTACACCGCGATAGCCGTCGGAGCGAGTCAGTTGGACATCAAGAGCTTGGCCGAGCCGTTGGTCCAGGAAATAACGAACGACAAGATGGATGAGACGACGATCAAAGTTCAAGTGGCGTTCGCTGGCGAACACACTCATTCCTCTTTTTACAGCACAGTGCACGGAGCGTATCTGAGCGGTCGAACGGCGGCCGAGTTGCTTTTGGGCGTTAAGCAAAGCGAGAAGCACGCGTTGAGTCTTAGTTGTGAGGATACTAGCGATCTTAGCTCGTGGATACAAGGCATTTCTTTAAATTAATGTACGCCTTTTCTTTTTCGAATGAAAAGACGTGCGAACGACTTTCGAAGTTGTTCATGGACGTTCATAGATGTATTTAGAAGCTACGTACGCGTTTAAGTTCGAGCCGATCACTTTCTTTTTGTATATATCTCATAGTATCGAGTATATATCTTGTCGTCTCTCGACACACACACGTCATGTACATAACGATGCTTTTTAAAATTTTAAGACTTCGCGATTGCGCGCGCTCGCGTGTAGGTATATAATATACTAAATTTAATCGAAGTCAAGAACAAGCCTAACTCTCAGTATTTGTTTCTTAATTATGTGACATTTTTTAGTAGTGAGATTTATATAAGATCGAAAAGCGTATTTTCCATCTTCTTAATCTTCATGTGCACGTTCGTTTGTATATATATATTGTATATTTTTTATTTTGCTTGCTTGACTTCTTTATTGTCAGCTGATTCACATCGTACGCGTATTGTTAAGTAAAGAAAGTTCCATATAGCGAAATATGGAATTTATTGAATTTAAATCTAGTCATATTTGAAATATAAAAAACTTAAAACACATGAATTTGATAAATAACAAGAAATTTCTTGACCACACACAAAAACTCGCAAACTAGGCAGTTTAGTTTTTGTATTTTACGTTTTGACACGAACATGTGCCATAGAGAAATCAGACGGTAACCCTTAAAATACTAGATAAAATAATTGTTTGATCTTCTTAAATGTGTGTCCAATCTAATCTCAAATGTGTGAATTTATACGGTTTGTGAAAACGAAAATAATGTCACATTAAGTAAATCGCATGTTTTTTAAAAAAATATAAATGTGTAGAATATGTAATTTATTATACAATAAAAAGAAAATATGCTTCGTCCTTTCTTTTTGGAAAAAATAAAAATTTTATAAACCTCTGTAGTATATTTTATATTAGAAAGATATCTTGGTATTTTAAGGGTTTGTAAAATAATATTCCACAAATGTATTTAAAAAAATGCGAAAACAATGCAAAAAGTTAGAATTTTGTTATTAAACTTAATAGTTTTGATTTTACTTTATATGTTATATATTGTTTTAAATATCTGAACGACATTTAAAAACTTACACTGTTTTTATATATATTTTAAAATATATTTAAAATTAATAAAAATATAATAGTCAATCAATTTGTTAGATCACTCAGCTAGTAGCCCATAAACTTGGACTTCGTTCATAATTATAAAATCTCAACCAACTCACTCTCAATTCTTTTCTTTATTTTTTTTTTTTTTTTTAATTAAGTATTTTTGTCTCTCTCTTTTCCTGCATTTGATTTCCACTCATTAATACGTTTTCCTCCGCTTTAAGTATTTTTATTCATTAAACTTATTTCATTAGGGGCTCTTATTTTCGACTTTTGAATTTTTTTCGCGACATTTAGAATAGTTTCTAATGCTAAAATAATCTGTGAAAAAGTTCAGCTCCGATCGGATCGAAAGGGAAAAAAGCCCCTTAAAAATTAAAAAAATTATTTAATTGCATAATGAATCTATTTTATTTGATTATCTTCCAACTTATTAATTATATCAAAAAACACGTTAAACAAAAGTTGTAAACAAGAGCTACTCTGTTGTTTCACGTTAGATTTATAAGATTCTCTTTTTCTTTTTATCCTATTCTTTCTTTTTTTTTTATAATCCCCTTCGTAAAAAAATATAATACATTTCTTATTAATGACTCATCTTTGTTTTCTCCTCAAATCTAGTAGCCATCTTTTCATATGATATGGATTCGTTACCATACTATAAATTATAAAGAAGCGGATATATACTTTATAACCCAAAAAGAAACAAAAATAAAGTTTATATTACAAATATATATCTTTTATTTTTCAACAATTTGTAACAACTTCATTATTTAAAATGAAAAAAAATATTTGTCTTAATTATTCAAGTATAAAATATTAAAAATTAATAAGCATTGCAGGTACAAGGTCATCCTTTTCCAGTCTTTTTCTCTCTGACGTTCGTCCTGGTAACATCAGAAGAGCATTAGCATTTCTACAACTAAGTAGCTTGCTACTGATTTGATTTCCTGTGATCTGCGCCACTGGGAATGGATAATTATCCCAATCCAAAATTGCTCTTGCATATTCAGGACGCGGGTCCAAATTATACGGCGCGTTCAACTATGATGTTGAAATAACATCAAAACAAAGTGCAAATATTTTGGAATATAAACGTGATCTTACATACCTTTGCATGTATTATGATATCTTTTGTGTAATCAAAACTCATCTCGTTCAGAAGAGGTAAAAGAAACAATTGTGCGGTAACGACAGCAGAAACCGGATTTCCTGGCAAACACATGAAATATTTTTTTTCATCTTTCCATGTAGTCGTTGCAAATGTTGTTGGTTTTCCTGGTTTCATATTTACGCGACCTAAAACTTCGATATTGAAAACAATACCACACTTTATATATATTTTACTTTTAATAATAAAATAAATTACCAAACAGTATAGTAGCTCCCATATCCGTCAAAAGTTGCTTTAACATATCTTTATCACCCATTGATACGGAACCTGTTGTAACAATTACATCCACCTCGTTCATAGCATAATCGATTGCTTTCACTAATTCTGCATAACTGTAAAATAAACATATATATATTTATATTATTAATTACAAACAAAATAACATACTCTGTGTACGTGTGTAATATAAATTGTAATATAAATTCTATACTCACTCATCGTTTATAATTCCAAGATCGACCGCTTTAAAACCCTTTTTTTCTAATAGGCTGTGTAAAGTTATTCTATTGCTATCGTAAATACGTCCTACTTCTAAAGACTGTTTATCAGACAGTTTTTGAGTTTGTAACTCATTTCCGGTAGACATTACACCAACGCGTGGAAGTCTGCTGACTTTAACTTTGACAATGCCACATGCCGCTAGGAGTCCCATCTCTACTGGACCAATATGCGTGAATTTGTTCAAAATTAAGCTTCCTTTCGTTACATCGGAACCAACGGGTCTTTAACATCATATAAATATATAAATAAAAAGCTCACAAGTTCAATAAAACTTTCGATGAATAAATACAAAACCAATATCTATACCTGATATCTTGTCCAAAGGTTGGTACACTCATTATCTCGATTTCTATCTCTTCTGTATTATCGTGGCTCTTTTTTATTAATTTTGTGTCTTCAACTTGCACAACCGCTGTCGCATCTAAGTCAAACAGTATTGTAGCAGCAAAATTTTCAACATAAATAAAAATACATAAAAAAAGAAATAAATTATGCATAAATTTACCTTGAGGAACAGGTGCTCCTGTGTTCACACGTACACAAGTGCCAGATACAAGATTATGTGTAAGAAAAGACTAAAACAGTTTCTCTTGTTAACTTCAAGTTCAACTCATCTCATTGTAGGTTCTACAATCGCAACTTACTGTACTTCCTGCAGTTGAAGCACCTATTACTTTTCTGAGGCCTTTTCCATCAGAATGTAATACTGCGTAACCATCTTTAATTGAAGCTCTGAATGGCGGCAAATCGCAATCACTATATATATCTTCAATTGTTACTCTGTTCAGAGCTTTCTCCGAATGCACGATGTCAAACTTATTCTCCGATATTTTTACACTTTCGCGTATTATTTTCACAGCCTTTTTTACAGAAATCATGGGAAACGGGGATTCTCGTGGCCGTGTTGCTACACATATCCTTTCTCCTATCTAGAATAAATTAACTGTTTTTGTACACCATATATAAATGTTTTCATTGTTCTCACTTTAAAAAATATCTTACCGATCTTTTACAATGATCCGAGGAAACATGCGACTCAATATCCAAGTCTTTTGTCACAGAAGACTCTTGCTGCATAACGACATGTGTAGCTTGAATTTTTGCTTTATCATCCAAGATTAGATTTACCGCGTGTGGTATTATACATTCAATTATATGCATGCACTCTATTGCAGCTTTACGTGAGCCAGGTAAGTTGATGATCAATGTGCGATTGCGTACTCCACACACAGCTCTGAAAGCAAACTTACTTGATTAATTTAACTGTTATTCCTTTTCTTTGGTCTCTTAAAAATCAAACGAATAAATATCAAGCAATATAACATAATATTACCGAGAGAGCATAGCCATTGGTGTTATTTTCAAGCTTGCTTCAAGCATGGCTGTAGATATTCCAGGAACTTCTTTGTGCAGAACTTTTCTAGTTGCCTCTGGTGTAACATCTCTTACGCCCAAACCAGTGCCTCCAGTTGTAATAATTACATCAGCTTTATTTTCATCACACCATTCAGTTAAATGTTTCTACATTGTACATTTAATATGTAAATAGAATAAATTATCTATGTGTGCATGTGTATTTGTGTAGAAAAAAAACATATATTTAACATAATTACCGCTATTGCATTTTCGTCATCTTCTACAATTGCAGTACAAGATACTATTCCATTAAATATGTCTCTTTTTTGTTCGATATATCTTCTTAATGCAAGACCACTTTTATCTTGTGTCTCATCATATGCACAAGTATCACTTACTAAAACAGTAACATAAATAAACAATTATAATTACTTTTTTATTGGCAAACAATATATTATACAACCAATATAGATATATATATATATATATATATATATGATAAATATAAATATATATATATGATTATATATCAATATAAAAAGAAATATATATATATATTATACCAAGATTACATATAAGACATTTGTATATTATTTTATCCTTTACACATTAAGTTGTGCAAGATTTTTGATTATCAAGCTATTATAAGTACAAATTACTTTTTTTTTAAGATTATTACACACTACTTTATTATATTTCTAATTCAATTTCTTCTTAATAACAATTCTTATTTTTATCTAAAGCCAGCAGCACACAATGCTTTTCTCTAGATTGCTTACAAGGGCAAAATTGACTAATCGTGATTTGAAAATCAAAGAATAGTTAC
>QVNV01000990.1:0-144456 GCA_014825455.1 Pseudomyrmex pallidus | reverse complement strand
TTAGTTTCATTAGTTTCAATTCCTGCATTTCAATTCCTTCATTTCTTTCATTCGTTCGTTCCCCTTTCTTAACTAAACACAGCCTAGAGCTTATAGATATGGAGTGAAAATAGCCTAGTCAACATGGAGGACTAGAGAGAGCATTGCGGTGGTGGGGGTGTCATCCTAAGGCCTGTTCTACAATACAGTCGTAAGCTGTAAGTCGTAAGAAATTGACCAATCACAATCGATTATTCTTCTGTCATTTGTCTGTGATTGGTCAATTTCTTACGACTTACAGCTTACGACTGTATTGTAGAACAGGCTTAATAAGATGAGTTACGGAACGCTATTTGCAGTACTGAGCCTGGATCCTCATGCAGACACCGACGCTTTGACACCGAGCGTTGATTGGTAAAAACAGGTGAAAAGCGGGTGGTGAGGGTAAATGGCAATTCTCACCACTCGCTTTTCACCAATCACTGACAGTACTGACAGTACATTTCGGAACGCAACCACGGTGACCAATCAACATTATTTCCAGACATAATGAATGCAATTTCTGGAAAAGCGAGATGTCAATTGGCTACTACCGAGTTGTCGCGACGGAGGACTCCTGCGGCGGGAGCCTGATAAACTTCTTGTTGCTGCTTTTTTTTCGAGAAAGATTTCGGCATGTTGACAAGTATGTTAACAAATAAAGTATTAATTTTTAAAATGTATATATTTACGAATAGCGTTCGTTATGCGAGCACAACGGAACGCGATGTATAATGACGTATACACACACATTCATATATTATGTTACATTGAGACAATTAACATACACGTGTGCGTTTTTATATATCAACGATCGTTGTAACGAGACGATGACAGATTCGAATCCGGGTGATCGTTCGACGGCGTGGTGTGATCGGAGAGACACTTCGGCTGATACTGCTCCACGGCTTCTAGAAGACTCTCCGGATAACCGGGCGAATAATATCTGAAATACGCAACAATGTGTACGCAAATTGTCGACAAGAGAATAAGCGAAGACAATCACGAGGTCTGTGTTTCGCTTTCTTTTAACCGTCTATTTAAATTTCATTTTAATTTCAATATAATTGACTTTGTAACAGGAAGAAAAAGAATAGGAAAAAAATAAAGGGAGAGATAACGCTCGATAGAGAGAGAGAGACAAGATTACAATATCGCAATGTGCAATTAAGACAGGATTATGGATTCCGGATTATCATTTATTTATTCATCAATTGACGCGCACGCATTGAGGAAGCTCGGATGTTTCGTAAACGAGATCTAAGTCGAAAACAATATTTCAAAATTTACATGTGGTAAATATATGTGTTACACATGCACACACATATCATCATGATCACGCGAGGATAATAAATCGGGGACGTGAGCGCGTTATTGATCTGGTAAAGCGCCTCGCATTTGTGTATTTCGAATGCGATCAGCTGTGACAACATGGCGGGCGCCGCCGTCTATCACTCCGGGCCGATTTAAATTAAGACACCGTGGGATTCAAGAACGCGGAGCTGCGCAGTTATTCACACTCACTTGCGGCGTAAACGACCAGCGCCGCGAACCCAACTGGATTCTTGATAGACGCGAGAGTGACGCGCGTACGATCATACGGCGTTTTCGCGCTCGAGTGTGTATCTCGCACCCCCTTTGTGACAAAGAAGGGTTATGCGTGAACAAGCAACTAGTGTTTTGAGTAAGTAATACGCAAGCACAACGGGTGCTTCAGAGCTCTCCCACGTTTTCGGAATGCGTCCGGAAACTCGAATCTGTGTGATTTGTTTTTCTGAAGAAATTTGCGCGATTGTGTAAAAAAAAAAAAAAAATCCATTGTCTCCTGGCAGTAAGTCTCTGTGTAAATCGAAAGTGCATAAGAAAGTCATTACAAATTAATGCCTTCGCTGTCCCTTGCTTCAGCTAGCTCGCTTAGCTGATAAAAGTGACAGCGAAGATACGGTTGTTGCGATAAAAAATTTACAGAGGATAAACGCGCGGATAACAACGTGCAAAATAGAATTTTGATAAGAGAAAATTCACGATATTTACAACATTGTGCGTGAGATGTGCGTGGATGGGTTGTGTGTGAGGGTGGGACGACAGAAAAAAAAACATATGTTTTAACAATTTTGTTGTCCGGTTTCTTTGATTCTGTCAATCGAGAAATTTACAATCAGATGTGTAAAGAGACAAGAAAGTAACCTGACGAGTTCCTCCGGGTAACAGCAATTGATAACCGTTATGTATTCGTACAACTTGGTGCCGGGTTCAGCCTCAATCTCTTGTACTTTTTTCAAGCCACCAGATGTGACAAACAGTCTTCTTGCTCTTGCATCTGTTGGCAAAATCTGCATAAAAACAAAACGCACAGTGTTACAGTTGGCCGGATGTGAGTGATTTCCACTCTGGAAACAAAAAAAAACGTTTTTTTCTGTTCTCTTTACCAAGAAGGATTGAGCTTAGGACAATCTGTTCACAATCTGTTTCTTTTTTTTCCAAAACAGAAATCACAGCAGCCTTGCTGCTGGAAGTGCGTTGTGCCGGAAACATTATTAGCAATCAACGTATCACATGTTGCAACGCACCTAAGAATAGGGTTTCTGAAACCTGACCTGCACCACTATCTGTGAGTGCGTTTGTCTCTCCGCGAGAGACCTACCAAACCTATTTTCTTACGCAGTAATCCGTGACAGAAACTTCAAATAAATCGCAACGCGAATAGGAGAGAATGTGAACAGAGACGTACACCTATAGATTGCCTACAACTGTGTAGAGTCAACATGTCTAGAATATTTCAGTTCTTACTTTACGAACTACGTCTCTCGACTTCTACAATTTTATTTACGCGCGCACACATACACACGCACATCTCTTATTGATGTTTTCTCATTTATTCTGTTTGTTCACAGTTGGTGGCAACATGTTACACAATTACATGCTCGCTCTCGTAAACACATATATACGTCAAACGTCGCTATCATGTTTGTGACCTTAATTCTGATTCATCAGTTAAACGCTTCTTGTTTGTTCCAATCGAACATTCGCGTATCTCTTCATTGACTCTGATATCATCAATAATCGGAGATAACAAGAATTCGCGGAACCTTTTGTTCCACAACGTTAGGCCGTAAAACAAAAAACAAATTATCAGCGCGTGATATGCAGTCTTTGTTACGTCGAATATGTTTGTTATAAATGTTGAATTGAATATTTGAAACGAGAGAGAGAAGAAACTCTCTCTTTTGAAACTCAATGCAATAAGTTACTTCAAAATGTTAGTTAAAAATAAGCTAAGAAATTTTTGTCGCTTCTGAGTAGTAATCTCGCTGAAATATGAAGCGAAATAGAAATAGAAGAGAGGGCATAGCGAGATGGTTTTATGAGATGTCAGAGAAATCACAACAAAGTAGAGAAGCTTATGAAACATGTAAAAGAAAAATTGTATCTCGAACAGAGAGACGAAACATTTTCTTAATTTTAGGTCGCACTGTTATGTGAAATTCTATTGACCGGTTATCTACCGTCAACATGGAATTTTGTAAACAACACACACACACACACATTGTTATTAATAGCAGCAATTTTGACGTAGTATTTACCACAGAACCGCACTGCGCAGTTTTGTGAACAACATAAGAATAATTTATGCTCGCATAAATGCAACACGCATAGCCACGTGGTGTTGAGATATGTTAAAAAAAAATTATCATACATGTTTACACGCAAACTGCGTATTGCTCGTTTCGAATGTACGTGTGCGCGCTCATAGTTTTCTCGTTTTTATCTGTTTGCAGTTTGTCACATTTGATGTTGGATCATCAGTAAAAAAGAAAAAAAAAAAAGAAACATCACTGACATGTAGCACAAGATACTGCGAGAGATGCTTTCTCAACCACATCGCATCGTTTGATGGCAACGGAATCAAAAAGCGTTCATCGTCGACTTCGTCTCTTCTCCGCAGAGTTTAAGGAGGATTTCTGAAGAAAAAAGAACAACCGGACTGCTCCGCGCGAAAGGAAATTATTCTATAACGTACAATCAATTCGCACTTAAATTTATTTGTAACGCATTTAACAGCATTTCGGGCTAACGTGTCATCATCATCTTCGCACGTAATTACTTTTGGAACATCCGACCGCAATTTGAATTTGATCTACAACGACGCTAAACAAAAGTTTACGCAACGTTGCGTTAACTTTGATACGGTGGTAGTAGTAATAGTATTTAGTAGTAGTATCGCGTAATAGCGAACGCGTTCTCTCTCTCTCTCTCTCTTTCTCTCTCTCTCTCGACGTGTGTAAAGTCCTGACAACGAGACAAGACAGCTGCCTTAAATTTTCGAGATACGTGACAGGTCGAATGACGTAAAGCGAGAAAACCGTTTTATCACTATTCTCTTTAAAACTTGCATCGCGAGTATTTGAGCGTGTGTTCGTGTGTGCACTTATAAGATCTCTCATTTGAGGATTCTCAATCAGTTGCCGAAAACACGCGCGAAGAAACCAGCCGCTTGAGTCTGTAGTCAAACTATTGTAAGCCGTTGTAGTGCGCAATATCAATTTCTAGAAAACAAGTGTATTCGAAAGATCATTTCAAGCGATTTTTTCGTGAAGATTGCTGGATCACGTACTTATATATATATACACGCGTGTGATATATCTGAGAGGAGAATAGGGACGTGGTGCATGAAATAAAGTTGCGAAAGTAAGCAAGCAGCTGGATCGAAACTGGCGACCAAAATGATAAATAATCAGCACTGTGTGATCCTCAACACCGGCGAGACCAACAGTTATCACCAACCGGTTTCGGCCAAGCCTTCTGTCGTCTCGGTATCGAGTATCGATTCTGACGTCAGCGACAGAAGGGACGTGCGCGAAGAACTGTACGCCGGGATTTTTAGGAGACACAGAAAAACTATATTGGTATTAGGCAGTTTTCTTAAGATGTTGAGGGTGAATAGAAACATGAACAATTACGCTAGCATTAAACCCAATGACGAAACAGATGAGTAATTTTAATGTTATATTGTTATATATATATATCGAGTATAGTACACATTAACGCGGTAAAGAGATGACGCGCGCGCGACTTAGACTTGCGATTTAAGTTTTATCGGTACGTTTGTGTTTTGTTATTTCACGGGAGTAATATATATATATATCATTTACTGGCCATAAGTTTTTCTTACCATGTAGAAAATTAAAAACAAATATTGTATATAAATATTGTGTAAATACGTGAATTTTTGTATATTCGTAAAAAGCTTTCGTAAAATATATGAAATTAATTAAGTGACTGTCGATGTAAAATATATAAGTGAAAGCGCGGTAAGAAGTACGAATATATTCTGTCGCAGTATTAAAGTTCCTTCAAATATTTGTTTTTTAATTATCTTATGAATGATTTACGACGGGAGAAACCATCGTTTGACGATGTTTACTTTGCAATTTTAAAAAGGGAAGAAGCTTGTTTTGTTTTTTTCTTAACGTTTACTAATGTATTTACTGATAAAATAACGAGATCAATTGAATAGAACTGCCAGTTGAAAGAGGTCTACACGTATAAATAAAGATAAAACTTCTTACATATTTATGAACCAGTTAAGAGATATATAAAACTATACATACAAAAAAGCTGAGAAAAATAAAAGATTTATTCTGACACGGATATAAATCTG
The DNA here is from genome assembly GCA_014825455.1 of Pseudomyrmex pallidus. Classification (NCBI taxonomy): domain Eukaryota; kingdom Metazoa; phylum Arthropoda; class Insecta; order Hymenoptera; family Formicidae; genus Pseudomyrmex; species Pseudomyrmex pallidus. The sequence goes on along the minus strand of QVNV01000990.1, from coordinate 138,776 downwards.
CCTATTAAACGATAAATGGTTTCTAACATGTTCCGCTAAAGTGTCGTCATTGGTTTTAATGATTTGATGTCCAATAATGTTTTTATATGTACGCGAGGTACAATGTAGTTGATGTATGCGAACACACAATTTATCTTCATTTTATATGAACAGACGTGAAAGAACGTCGAGTTTTAAATAATCTGTTCTTTTGTTTTACAGAAATACTTGGACAGATTGCATGCTCTGAGCCGAGTATACGCCTTAATTGCTTTAAGATTCGAAACGTACCAAAAATTTTGGTGAAATCGCTGCTTTCCCGGATCACACACTTTGCATAATACTGTTTTTAAAAATTATTTGTGTTGTTTCACGTTCTCAAGATGTAGTGTTTATGTTTTCACAGATGTTTATGTAAAAATATCGTTGAACTTCACACTTTTACAACACACACACACACACACACACACACTTATATGTGTAAGTTTTATCAAAACTTTTTGCCGAAAAGCAATTTCTGTTGAAGGTATCGACTTTTTTGCCGATATAAATCTGAAGTAACGCATTGAATTGATCAACACTTTAATGTACACTGCAATTATCGTCTGTGTTAATGTTAACGAGCTTATACTGTTTATCAGAGAACGATATACAAGCGAAGGCGTACGTAGACTTAAAAATACGAAACTATATAAGATTTGTATACAATAGATATGGACTAATGCGATTACAATCAAAACCGATTAATCGATAGTTGAACTTCTTTTCTTCTAGTTTTGTTTTCGATTGATTGATCAGCACAATTTTTATCGCTTAAAGAAAAGTAATTTCTTTTTTATAGATTGCGTTGCGCTGAATTCAGTCTCCGAATTTCCGTCACATCAGAATGAACAAAGTTACTGAGAAAAGAAGCTCGAAAATAATCGCTTTGGCAATATTTTCTCGTTCATGTTGCAAAACTAATTTGTATTGCATTGCGTAATTGATTATTGCCTTTCGCAAAAAGTATTTGTTCACTACAAAACTATAGTCCATATCTAAATTCTTTTGTATAAGAATGGTCTTTGTATCAAAATACACACACATACTGCCATTAGAAACTAAAAAACCTACGATAAACAATTGCGTTTAACGTCTTTCTAAAAAAAAAAAAAAAAGAAGCAAACTCAAACGACGACGAGATTTAAATTTCGAATATTCTCTACTTGTGTAAGCCAAATATATATAAATCTCTGTACTTATTGTTAGCCGAACCATTCGCTGTCGTAAGACTGATTAATGTGCTCTTTTGGAACATCAAACGTGCCATACTGTGTTTTAGAGAAGAAGATGTCACGCAGGGAGAGGGAAAGAAGGAAAACCAAAACGAGAGAGAGAAATAAAAAGAACTTCTTACGTGTATATTTATCGACTTCTGAATTGCTCTCAGTCTATCGTTGAGCGTACATATAAAATTTGACGCGATGCATATCTCTATATCGATGTTGTTTTACGATAGTGACGACACACACACACAGAGTTGTATTTTGTACCTTATAGGCTGCACGCTATCGGCTGCGATCGTAACGAGAAATTATTTTGTCTTGAAAAAAAAAAAATCTTAATCAGAAATGAAAAATCACGGATATAATAGAGATCGATCAAAAGGATCCATAGAATAGAATCGACGATTGTGCGATTGCTTTGTGCGTACACGCGTTATACGAGATATAGCGTTAGATAAAACCAAAAAAAAAAAACGAAGAGTCTTTGAAATTTTTAAGATATATATATATATATTTAGATTTGTAAGAGCTATACCGTATCCGTACACCTTACAGTGTAGTTTTTCTTACGAACTGACGAAAGAAACATTCGCGCGCCTTTAACGCAGCTGCTTGTATGACCAATTTTTAAGTAGAGAGCAAAAAAAAAAACTTTATACATATATACATATAGTGAAACGCTTCGTCAGGATCGCTTGCTTGTATTTAAGTATCGCGTGACTTAAATGTGTACTTTAATTACGAGACGACGAAGATTTCTATCGGAGACGAAGAAGAGGGGAGGAAAGAAATAATTTGTCTTTGCATTTTCAATCGCCGAGATACTTTTTTGCGTGATTTTTCATGAAACAAAAAACCAACAAGCAACAAATTGTGTCCTAAATGCATATTATTGTGTTGTAAGTCACAAGCAAAGTTTATATTGTCACTTTGTATAACGTGTCGTCGTTGTGGAGCGCGTTGTATCGCACGAAGATTGTAATATTGTGAAACACAGAATAAAAGGGTAATTCATATTATGTTTAATAAATTGCAAAACTAGATGCAATCCATTACCTTGCTGAATTGTCCCAGCACGTACTTCAGAATGTTGGGAGGTACGTCGTGCAACAGAGACTCGAGAGCTTCGACGCACATGCATTTTTCCAGAATCTGCTTTAACGCTGTGTTACACTTCGCTTTTAGATCCTCGGAACTTTTCGGACTGTTGTACAGCTGTTTTGCAGCGAGATTGCGATGAAATAATTTTTAATTACCTTCGAGATTTTTGTTTCATACCTCCAGCAACTTGTTCAATATGTTCGCGACTGCGACCGCTTTCGCGTGCTCGGATGTGTGTTTGCCGATCTGTCCGATCGTCCACGCGGTCACGGCGAGAATATGATCTTCCGTTTCTTCTTGCAGAACGATCGCCAATTGTACGATACCCTGTGTGTCAAATCAATTTCTAAAATATGACGCACGTACACGCGGAGAGATCGAGTGTCAATCCGTTTTTTTCCTTGACTCGTACTTTAGATCCTATTACAGCAATGGCCAACTGATCGGAGTGACCAGCGATGTAACCGAGCGCCATGATCGCCGGCAATCTCGACGCAGACTTCGAGGTGCTGATCAGTTCAATGAGCGCGGCAATACCTCCGCAGTTCACTACAAATTGCGCCAACTGAAAATGTATGTGAGAAATAGAGCAAATCAGTTTTTTATCTGAAAACAAACTAAACACTTTCGCTCACTTCCAACGTGTGTTTGCAGATTTCCCTGGTTAGAATCGCGGCGACTCTACCGACGTTCTCGTCCGGATGTGCCATGTGCATCAGAACGTCCGGCAAGACTTCCGCCTCGATCACAGTCTCCGCCAACTCCGCAGAATGTTTCGCTATACTGCTCAACGCCAGCAACATTTGACGCTGCGGACATTGCGAGTGAATTTATCGTTTGAATTGTTAAACACAAGATCGTTAAGACACAAGTAACGTACCTTCACCTTAGGATCGGAACTGGCCAAACCTTTCGCGAGACAACTTATCGCACTCGCGTCCACCACCGCTTGCGCGAGATCGGCGCTGTGTTTACTCAGATCACTGATAGCTGACGCGCCGATTTGTTTGATGTACAATTCGGGTTCTTGCAAACACAGTACAAGAAGCTGCACCGCGCCTAATTAGGGATAAATAGAATACAGCCGATTACATGTGATCGATGTAACGTTGCCATTTACAAGAATAATTTTGGCTACTTTATTTGTTTTTTTTTTTACCAGCATTTACTGCCGCTTGAGCCAAACTTCTGTTGTGTCTCGCGATGTATCCCAGTGCCCAAGCAGCCGCCTCTTTTACCGCGGGATCGAAATCCTCCAGGCATTCGACTATAGCGTGCAAACCGTCATTGTCCACCACGATTAGCGCCAGCTCCGGCGAGTGCTTCGCTATCGCTCGCAAGACGAAGAGCGCCGCTCTCTTGTAATATTTCTACAACAATACACTTCTCTTAATTGCACACACCTGAAACCAACTTTGTAGCATATGCGCGCGTACAAAATAAAATTCTATGGTTGCAGACTGCGCTTTAGAATTGAAAAAAATAAGCTGTCCAAGATTTTTTCATTAATTTTCCGCTATCTATCACGATTAAAATGCTTACATTCAAGAAGCTCATACATTTTGCTTGTCTATGTTTTTCAGCAACTGTGACAATACGTCTCTTCTGACGACGGCGTGCGCCAGTCTGGAATTATGATTCGCTAGCTTGCCTAAGGCTATCGCCGCCATGTGTTGGATGGACATCACGGCATCCGCTAATAAAGGATGCAAAAGATCCACGGCGCCTGCCGCTTCCAAGCAATCGATATTGGTAGGTCTCGAGGCGAAATCCGCAATCGACTGCACGAATAGCAACCGTGCCTTTTGGTACTGATCAAATGCTACAAATATAAAAAATATAATCTAATATGCGTGTGTATATACAAATTTATAAAGATATATATTTATCTCTTATATAAACTACATGGAGCTTCTGCTTTGAACGATTTATTGGTGTCAAGTTCGTTACGCAACACACAAAAGAGAAACAAGCGTACGTACCTTGTAAAATCGAGCGTGCTGTCATACTCGTTTATCACAAAAATGACAGACATTACATTAAACGTCAGTCATCGTCATCCATAATTTTTACAAAAGAGACTCTGTGTGTTGTAGAAATATATTTTGACAGCTGTCGACAAGAGAGTCGTCGTTTGTTTGAACCATGAAAAAAAAAAAAACAGATGGCAAACAGATTCCATTTTCAAAGGGCACAAGTTTAGTTTGACCAATAGCAATTTTCTCCAAGATATAATTTCAAATACCTCGCGCTGTATTAAAATACTTCCTCCTGCTACTTATAGATAGTATTCTTTATTTTAGAAACAAATATTTATATATATAAATACACAACGTGTTCTCAACTGTTTGTACAAATATCGAATGTTTTTCTCTTACATAATTATTTATACAAGCTAATCTTATTTTTAATATTTATACATCATTAGGTGGTGGTGGTGGTGGTGGTGGTAGGCTTGCCAATTAGTTCTTGTTCTCTGCGCAGCTCTTGCTCGCGTTGTTGCTCTCTGTTCAACGCTTCCTTTTGTTTTATCTGTTGCAAACGCAAAGCTCGTTTCTAAAATATAAAAGTATTTTTATATTTTTATACAAATGTGCTTTCATCGCACAAACAACACACGAGGAAACAACAAGTCGATAACTCACCTTTAACTTGGAAGTTCTCTCGTGAATATTAATCATCTCTTTTCTTACAGACACTAATTTTCCTTGATAAACTTTAATAACCGCAAACTAAAACGTATACTGTGCATGTAACTCCTATTTACACAATAAGAGAAATTTCAATAGTCTACATTTTCTACTATCGATCTTACCATGTCGTTTAAATCCACATCCTCAAACGTTTCATTTATCTTCTTGTTCTCAATCTGCATTCGAGCAATGAGAGCTTCTTGTTTATTTCTGAAAGAAGAACGTAACAATCAGAGCAAAAATTTTTGTTGCTCTTATTGTACGTATGTAATTGCAACGTACGTTAACTCCAGGAGATCTTTCTTGACTTGTTCTAACGGAGGTTGATAAATTTGTACGAGACCTTCAGTCAGCTTTTCTGTGACTTCTGCAAAGTTGATCTCAGCTTTGCTGTCAAAGAGTAAAATCACATCTATGATCGCATCTCTAATCGTTGCTATGTAAAATTGAAAGTCCGTATTATTAACACACTATTATACGCACATTACTTGTATATGATTAAGTTATAACCTAAAATAAAATCAGGCTTTGATTTTACAGTTTAATAAATGTAAAACCAGTTTTAGTTATAGAATAAATTTTGAAACAATAAAAGAAATCGAAAGAAAGAATATAGATATTGATCAGAAAAGCAATTGCGCGATAATTGTTTAAATACACAAACAATGTAATGTGCAAACAAATGTCTAAGAAGGTTACTTTTCTTGTTTCTCATTTCTTAGCTCGATCTCCGCTGCTTCAGCCTCTCCTACGTCGGTCATCATTTTTTTTCTTGTTTTTTATTCACTTCAATCACGATTACATGCATTAAGCATAATCGCGCGCATTAAAAGATTCTAAAGAAATAAACAAATTCTTTCTACGTGCCACACGGGCGATGTTTGTACACATACGTGCGGAGCGGTGCCGTGTGTCAGCTGATTTCTGTCACCTGTCTGTGGTAATGCGTACCATTTGCGCTGTGCACATAGCGCCATCATGTATTGCAAGTAGAGGAAAGAAAGAAGCAATACAACTCTCGAAGCCTATAATATGAATATAATTTTGCCAATCGTATATAATAATAATTTTATATATAAACATATATGTACATTATGATCAGACAAGTTCACACAGTTATAAGGTATTACAATTGGATAGAAGATAGCAAAAGTGGTATACAGCTTCCAAAAACGTTTGAAACGTTCAATCATGCGTGCGTGAGTTTCTTTAAAAAATTATACTTTTTGTTTTGTGATAAATCATTTTATTAATACAGTTAATTCACAATATCTTTTTTAAAAGATGTCATTTTTAATGCTTACATATATTATCAAAAATTTTACAATTAAAACAATCAAAAATATTCTTCAACATATCGCGCGTATAAATTTCTTTTCATTAGTAATGTGGCTGATTTAAATTTTTTACAAAGATTTACAATTCCAACAACAACAAAAAGTAGATAAAAATTCCGCTCAAATCACATACACGGAAATGTAATGCATTAATTTTTCTCTTTCAGTTAATTTAAATTATAACATAAGTGATACGCGCGCAAAATTGTGAAGTGATTTGAAACTTCATCAGTCAACCGTTAAAATGATTTGTCCATATTAATTGTTATACCGTTGATATAATTACTGTCGTTCAAAAGATGTAGAACTTTTTGATTTACAAAATTAAGATTATTAATAATTATAAGTTGACAAGGAGGCGTACAAAAACATTTCTTATTTGGCCACACCATTTTATCACCACAGAGTTTAGAGATTTTAGAGAAAGATTTTGATACTACATAAATCAACATCCTGTGATGGTCTTTCGTTATATAATTCTAAAATATTAAAAAAAGATAAATATATTTTTGCACATAAAATAAAACTATCGGATCAGTAAAGACATTCTATTTTTCAAAATAAATATTTTGATTGCATCTAATTAATTGTTTCAATTATGAAAAACATAATTACCATATAGAATTCCAAGAACTTCTTTTTTGTTACTGTCATCAAATATTGTAGCTCGGAATTTATTCTGTTAAAATTTTGTTGTTGTGACAAAATCTCGTTCCAATACATATCGGACGTCTTGTGCAACGTTTTTGGGTTTTGACGTGTCTCAATCATTCTTTTTTTTATTTCTTCGAATTCCGAATCAGATAATTCGTGTAGTTGCGTCTGAAGTGTATAAATACGACATTGTAAATCATAAAAAATCGTAAAAAAATGACTTTCTTATACGTAGCACAAATTGTGCATATGTACGTATAATGTAAAACGTGAAAGACATTTATTGTGTAATTGTTGATACTGCATATATCGTTACTCACTGTCATAAACATCATGAGGTCATCGATCTCTTCCTTCTTACAGTCATCAAAATCATCCTTTGAGTATTGAAATGCAATCGTCAAGCCTTGCATTGTGTTTCCTCTATGTAAACCAAAAGTTATACCTATAAAGTCAACTGTTTTAGTTAAGGTCTGATATATTAGTAGCACAAGGTCCATGAGTACATCCGACTCTGTCGATCGGTGATTAAACTGGTAAAATCCTAGCACGCACGAGTACTCGTGCTCTAAACATTCTCTATACAACACGTACTGCCACCCTGTAACGAAACGTGTCGCAATAACATAATAAATTATATCAAACGAACAATATCACATGCATAACGACAGTAATTTATTCTAGTTTTTTGTTTTTTAACTAAATTTTTAGTGGATATATAAAACTATTCAACAAGCGTAATTCGCGTCTCTCTTTAAATTTGTCACCACAATTAATTCCTGTATAAAAACTGTATCAAACATATCAAAAAAATAAGAAGTAGAAATACGTATATATATTTATTATATATATATATTATATATATTTCTACTTTACTTATTGATTTTATTTGAATCTGTTTTCTGATCACACTAGAAGTTTTCTAATTATCAATTAAAATCGCGTGTGTATATTTTGAAGTTACTTACAGTTATTACGTTCCACTATCTTGATTTCGCGACTTAATCGAAGCTTCTCTAATGGTATCGGGCTAATTGTCATCAACTTTGATCTGATGATGTTTTCGACTATAACAGACAATTTCCCAGCTTCGGCTGAGGATATATTACCGTGAAATAAGCATTCCACGTGAAGAAACTTGAAATTCGATAAGAACTCGCAGAAGTCTTCCCAAGATATTTCTGCAAGAAGATCATCATAGATAAATATTATTCACAGAGAAGTAAGATATTTGTTTGGAATAGACTGTATTGAAATCTTCAAATATATATTTAGGTAATTATTTTATATTATCTAATCTTTTAATCATCTTAAATTAATTGATTGCAAATGACATTACATACTTAAAAAATTTCCAGGAAAATTTAATGACAAAAAATATAAGAGACAAAATAAACTTACTTGTATCGTTTTTCCATACTTGATGCGGCGTCCACACATGTTCGGTTAACAAATACGGAAGGTAAAACGCTGCTTGTTCATACGGTTGTAATTTGTCGAATTTGCGTTTGTTCTTTCCGTATTTTTTCGAAGTCTGCAAAACAGAATTCTCTCAATAAGTAACTTTGTTTTATATATTTTAAATATAATGTTCAATATATCAAGATATTCTTGTATCTCAGTTTGTACGTACATAATACGCGAACGTTTTGCAAAAACGCTTGAAATTTATGTTCTGCGGCGACATTACGAGATATTCAAGAATCTTTTTCAGCATTATATATACTGCGCAATCGAAACCGATTATTTTGACCTAAAACAAGCGCAATTGGCCATTTTCAGGAATTTTATCTAATTTACATAGATTTTATACGATAACATTATATAATATTGCTTGGTTTTTTTTTATAAATCAACTTCCATGTATTTATGTCAGATAAATTATTATCTTCTCTTTTCTCTCTCTCTCACCATGATGCCTCGAACGGTAGTAGAAAGTTTCCATCTCAAATCAACTAAACTGGCAGGATATTCATACTCTTGGAGACAGGTGTTTATAATATTGACGTACAATGAAGTCAAGTAAACGTTGAGAGGGCTCATGAAAGTTACCGGACTACGAGATTAAAAAAAAAAAAAAAAGTATTGCGTTTAGCACATGATTTTGCAACAATGCTCGTCTGTGTTAAAAGAATTACATGTGCTTGAAACTCGTTTCTTACCAGATGAAGTGAAAATATGCACTGACTCTTGGTACGTGGAAAGAGGTATCTTTTTTATACCAAGTTGTCATGATTTCTGTGTTTCTTAAGATCTCAGGGTCCCTTCCATCATAGAAATGATCAAGTTTGTGTAGTTTTAGACTAGCTCTCACTGGTATAAATTCATTAGGAAGTGGTGCATTCAGTTCCTCCGCTTGAGAAGGTCCGTTTAGCCACTTGGAATATTCTTCCGGAACTACTAATTTAATCCTGCACGGAATACGACCGTACTCATTTAATTGCGCGTTGTCGTGTAAAGTTGACGGATGACTCAGATAAATCTTCAACCTCAAGCTCGGCTGAAAAATATTTTGAAGTGTGTGCTTGACGCCGTGCTGTAACCAGTGTTGCGAAATGGTATCGCAGCGCAGAACCTGATCCATGTCAATAACGTGTATGTGACGGACACGATTACACACCAACTCAAGAGGAGGTAATTCTTTTTGGTAACTGAATTTGAGTTCTATTATTTCTTTGTACTCCTGCAAGAAGAAAGTACGTAAGAGTATCTCCTTTTACACTATATACATGATATAAACACATAGTAAAACATTTCTCTCCCTTTTCATATCTCTCTTTGTTGTTAACCCTCGTATAACACAGATATTTCGTTTTAGAGATTTCACAAGAAATGCCGCGTTACACAAATTGCGTTATACGAGGCTTGCATAAGCGCGCGTATTAAAAAAAAAAAAAAAAAACGGGATTGGACTCCATTTTACTACAATTTGTAAATCGCGTTATACGAGGGTTATTTATATAAACAATATATGTGAGATTATAGTTTATCAATTACATTATATATCCGTCTGAGTTCAGAATTGCTAATTTCATTCAAAACTCGGACATATCGCAAAAACAGCATCATGACCTCATCAAAATAACACGTGTAAGCCTTCTTCGTCAACCTAATAGCAACAATGAAGAAACTGAAGCCTCTTGGACAAACTAGTTCTCCGGCTTCCACAGACGTAGCCCACTTCTTCTTGCGCAAATTATTTATAAGCGATCCCTTGTGGTCATATTCGAATAAATAGGAGATAAAGTGTGACAACTGTATTAAAAACAAGATGCATATAAATATTGAGCACAAATGTGCATAAAATTGCAGTTAACATTAACTACATTTATATACATAATAAAAATCAATATTTAAAAAATATTATGTGCAACAACAAGAATTAAGAAATAATTGTTATATATATATATATTTTTTTTAAATATAACGTGTATTTATGTAATTTTTTTAACTGAAAAAATAATCTTACCGCATTATTGCTGTTAGTTGTCAGTTCACCGCACATAGGGAACACTATACGTATGACATAATTAAGCCGGGGTGCGTTCTCCGGTACTGAACACCATATTTTGTACACAGACTTAAATTCGGGTATAATCCAAGCTAGACGAGGTTCTTGAAAGTTTCTTATTTGTGAAAAAAGCAGACCCACGCAGTTTTCGAGCACGTCTAAATTTTCTAAGTGTGAAATTTATGTGTTAGTTTTCACTCTTATATTATTCGAAACATTATACAGATCCCATATATGAAATATCATATAAAATATATTAATATATTAGATATAATAGTATATATATTATAATTATTAATGTACTTAATATATATAAGTATATATGTAAATAAATTAGAATATGTCAAAAAATTTGTCCTTTACAATATAATATAAAACATTAATTTTCTTGTATATGTAACGTGTGAAAAAATATTCAATTTCTTGCAAGACAGTGACCAAAAGTCGTTATTTGTGTAAATTTATGAATAATCAAGAATGCGAACGTTAAATAAATTTTACTCCATCATACCTCTTCCATAAACGCACAGTGTCATTACATTAGCGCTGTAATATTCATGAAAAAAGTTTTTAACAATTCGCAGTAGATTTTTATAATCAAGATTCCATAAATATTCAAATCCTTTGTATGCGTTCTTCGTAAACTCGTGATTTTCATCTATCGTATGTTTGATTGTTCTTGTTATTTCCGTAGTCCAATACTTTTCCAAGGGTGCAAAATGCTGCCTTTTGTCGTATTCTAACATCACATCTTCGAAATCCAATGCGAGTTCTGCTTCCTGAGTATCGTTCCAATCATCAAAAGCAGGCAATTGGAACAGTTTGCTAAAGCTTCCTAAAGTTTTCACAAAAGCGTCCGAATTCACCGCGAAGTAATAAGTGGTATTGTTCTCCGTTGTTCGGGCATCGACTTCTCCATCATGGCTTTCTATTTCGGTGAAAAACTTATACGACGCGGATTTCAAGTTGCGTCGCGTGTAAAGTGAGTGTTGAACCATGTGCGCGACTCCCTGCTGATGTATCGGATCGTACATGTAACCTGCACAACAAAACGTTGCGAACTTTATGTCAAACTGCGCACAAGTTTTCGAAAATATTTATTTGAATCAGTTAAACGCAAGTATTAACGAAATAACAGACACATACGTCAATGTATAAACTGTAAAATGTAAATTACACATGTATGTGTGTGTATTTAATACAACATCTACATTTTATATCAAGACGAAATCATTAGTTTCTTATTTCGTATAGTTTTACATGTTTACGAACAAAAAATCGATCATTTATTTATTTTAAAAATAACGACTTTCGCAGTTTCTTGCTGCAGAATTGTTCTTGCGTTTTTACGCGTGTACAAAAAAAAACGATATAAACTTACCTACACCAACGTCCAGCGCAGCGGCGCTTCTTTCGGTCGTTGGATCGCTTATTAAAAGCACCTGCATATCGTTGATGAGCCCTATTCTTCTGTACGATTTCTTGTCGTTATCTGGCTTTATAATGTTGTCGTACGTCATTGTCGTGCATCCACGGATAGCATGCATTGGAATGATTTCATCAAGCGACAAATTGTCGTCGTCCGTGTAACCCGAACATTTGTTCCGTACTAAAGTATTCGATAGCATTTTGTACGACATGCTTAAAATACTAAAAAAAAAATAAAAGAAGATGAAGAGGCACTGAAATCAGAAGTTTGTTGCTATCTCCTGAACGCGTGTTTATATTTCTCACTTAATTATATATTTTACAAGTGTCGGAACGATTTGTCGACGATCTAGGCGCTAAAATATGCGCTTTGTAAATTTCGGGATATCGCGAACAGATTCAACCCTTGCAATCTTGCAATTCTTTTCTGAAAAAATAAGACACATACTTAATGACAACAAAGAAACAATGATTTGAAATAAATAAAATCTTATTGGCTGTAAATTATTAAAACAATCGCTCAGTCGTAACAGATTTTATCGATTTCAAACGATTTACCACGTTTTATATTCGGTACGTTAATTTCTTTAAGGCGTACAAAGTTTCTTTAAGGCGTACAAAGGACATTAAATCAGATCCCGATAGAGGATTTTTCTAGACGACCTTTGAAAGCGAACACGAAAATCTGCTACGTGGCTTTTGCCACAGAGTCTCAATTTCAGGCTTTTTGGCAATTCTTTTTTGTTTAAATGTGAATTACAATAATTTTAAACGTATATATTGTCTCGTCTTTCTGGATGGCATCATCCAAGAGACTCAACACGCTTTAATAACGAAGTTACATCTTTTCAGACTTGAATGTCACCTCTCTGGATTCAAATATATGACCGTTTTGTACGACTTGTATCACGAGAGACGAATATACGGACAGAGAGAGAGAGAAAGAGACAAAGAGAAACACAATACTATTTTCCTCTCATTTTCTCGCGCAAACATTCTCTCTCTCTCTCTCTCTCTTTCTCTCTCTCTCTGTCTTCGATTTTTTCCTATCTTTTTATTGTAATCAAAATAAAATATTACAGAACTCAATCACAAAGCGTGTCAAAGGTCGATCTCGGGTCGACCACCATTTGCGTCCTAACGTTATACAAAATTGACAAAAACCACGTGCACAGCTTGATCGCGCGTTCATATTATTACGTACGCGATCGAAAAATCGTGAAAATTTACCAGACAATAGAGACAATTGTATCTTCGAATTGCAACGGACGTGATGTTGGCCTGGAAAAACAAAGTGAAACCAGAGAATAAACACGCTTCAATCCCAGAAGGAAACCGGAACGAACTAAAAATGGTCTTCCAAATTGTCTCGTGGAAGCACGTGTAATCGGAAAGAGAAAAAGAAAAACAATTTCCTCTCTCTCGTGTTCTCTTCTGTAGCGCATTCTGAGTGCGCAACCCCACGTGTAAATTCTCTCTCGGAAGAAGCACGTGGATAGGCCAACAATCGATCTCCGATATCGATCTATGATATCACTATTTCCCGACCAAGTAAATTCACGTGAAAATCACTGTGATTCGTTCTCTCGCACTGTCGTAAAAAATAATATTTTATAATTCTTCTTTAAATTCAGCGTATTGTTACGCGCAAAAGAGAAATCGCGAAAACATATATATATATATATTTGCAAAATATAAATACAAACCGACGTAAAGTCAAAAACACAGTAAACTGATCGATTTTCAAAATCAGTTTGCCGAGTGAAAAGTCAATTTTCGGCGACATCTGTGTTAACTGACAGGTGTCTCGAAAACTACACATAGCGAGAAAAACATTCATTTCATCATCGAGAGAATTATGAAAAATGAAAAAAAATTTAAAACAAGAGAAACTGTTGTGGAAACAAACGTTGACAAAAACGCAACTGCTCGAAGACACCATCGATGGACAGATATACAATTCGCTGAAAACAATTAATAATAATGATAATAATTATTATTAAGTCTCTTATACAATATTTATAATTCATAGGTCAATTAACGTAGTTCCGTCCCTTTGAACTCGAAGGGAACCTTTTTTTTTTTTTATATTTATGTTACATTCACTTTGCGTTTCTCATCTCTCAAACGTCGACGACGTTTTTCCTCGCGAGCGAGCACGCGCGTTCACTCCAATTAATTAATTAATTAATTAACCAGAGTATACATTTGGCATACAAAAATTACAAGGACAATTTTATAATGACAATGGTAGCAGCGCGGTAGCTTCGTTTTTTTTTCTGTGTGTGTGTAGTGTTAATAATAATAATAATAATAATAATAATAATAATAGAATAACGGTAGTTCTCTATTAGTGATAGTATAGTCTCGTATAATAATCGTAGAGAGAGAAGTTAGTTATTTTTAGCAACTATAGCGGTAGTGATAACAATGTTACTTGGTAATAATTCTTACAATTCATATAACTAGGAATTTTATCCTGTTTAACCACCGTTCTATACGTATACTTGCATATAAAGCCCGATGTCACGGAGACATGTTTTTTCTCTTCTTCTTCCATTTCCCCTCTCCCTTTTTTCCTTTTTCTTTCGAAGGAAAGTATCGTGAGTTTTTTGTTTGTAAGAATGCGTAATTTTTTTTTTGCCATTTGTTTTCCTCTTTGCTGTTTTTTCCCCTCTTTGTTATTAATTTTTCTTTTTTTTTTATTATAATATGCGCTTTCTCTTCATTAGCAATGACGTTAACCGCTAGTAGAATTCGTAAATATATAAAGTCGATATGCGCTGCACACCGACGCGCGGCGTCCTTTTATTTTATTTTATTTTTTTTTTTTGCTTTGTTCTTCGCGCGATAACACGCACATAATTACGCACAGATTTGACATCCATGACTTTCTCTCTCTCTCTCTCACGTGTGAATTCTCTATTGTTAACATCACAGCTGGAAAGTGCCCCGTGTAACTCACTCTTGCTACACATTATCTATACACCCACTGCGAAAAAACATGAAGTAGTATATAAAGTCATTTGTGTGTTTCTTTTCTTTTGTAAATTTTTTTTCTTCAAATAAAAGAACGTTACAAATTATTTTTTTTTCTCGTAGCAATTGCTGCACAGTGCACTTGTACATTCTTTCGGAATACTAGTCCGAAGTAGTTAGTATCCAGGTTTGTTTTTCTTTATCACAAATATCGTTTTTTAAAAAATCATTCAACACGTCTCTCAATATTGATTACACACATAGGAATTGGTCATATATATATATATATATATACTTATATATATATATATATATATTTATGTACGTGTATATATGTTATGCTTAGTTAGTTTTTATCGTTAAAAAATTCTTTCCCTTCTTAGTTAATTGTTTACTGAAGTAAAACCGCGTTTTTTTTATTTTTGGTTTTTAATTCGTATAAAAATTATTTATTCTCTCGAGCGGTAATAAAATCAACTACAAAAAAGATACGCCAAATTATATCATCGTATCATAAAATGCAGAACATCTGCAATTATATCGATAGTAAAATCTTTGTCTTTTTCTTTCTTCTTGTATATCTATTTGTAAAGTTCTTATAAAAAAATCTATATAGCGTTGTAACTTCTTTCTTTTTTTGTATATCAATAATCCTTGTAAGAAGGATAATAAATCTATTATAACTATGCACACGCGAAAAAATGTGCTGTTTTCCGTTTATTTAATTTAATATTCAGTAACAATGAGTCTCTCTTCGTGCACTGTGTACTCTTTCTTTCACTTTCTCTCTATACGTGTATGTATGTATGTATGTATATAGTGTATTTTTTATATATATATTATATATATAATTTATTTTTTATATATATGTATATACTACTTCATATTTAGGAAATGTTATCTCCCGTGTTTGCAGCGTCATTGCAGTTTTTTTTTTGTCTGCTGGCACGATTATTTGCGAGATGCGTAGGTAACATAAACCCCTATGCAATACGACGATCATATATCCGCGTATGTATTTTCTACAACATAAATACTGAAAAACCATGCACACACATTTTGTGGTGTAAAATAATGTTATAAAAATTATTTTGTCATAATCAAACGCGTCTTTCGCGCTAAACTTGTTTCTTTTTCCTTCATCGAAAAGTTACAGCCCAATGAAAATCTATGCAGACGTACAATTGTTTTTCTTTGAAATTGAAATTTCGATTGTGCGACGTAGGTCCGCTTCAGAGAGCGAAGAGTTTTCTCGCGTTTTCTTTTGTTTTTTTACCACAGTTCGCGAAGCGAGACACTTCACTTCCTTCCTTCAAATTAGCATACGATTTTTTTTTTAATACATTTAATGCCCGACGATTTCAATTGGAAAATTATATTACACGATTTGATTTACATCAGAAATGTATCGATCGCACATTGTAGATTGTGCAAAAAAGTGTGTTGATAAATCTATCTTTAATATACATATATACGGATTATATATATTGTACAAATTATAACAAAAAACATCGTACATATATATACATATACAGTTTTGCTTGCGTTTTCAGTTTATACCGATCACACACACATCCTATATAATATTTTATATAGAAAAAAAGGTTTTCTCTTTGTTTTTTGTTTTTTTTTTTTCACAGAGAATCTTCGTGATCGTGTGATACTAAGCTAGCTCGATGCAACAGAGCCGAGACTTGTTTCATTGTTAAATTAATTTTTATTTCGGAAGTAAAGTATTTTTTTTTTTTTCAACTTTTTAATAACGACTCTCTCAATTAACTATTTGTTATTATTTTTTTTTTTTTTAACTTGAGTATACAGTATAATAATTTTTACCGCAATAGGCTTAGATTGTTTGAAAATTACAGATTATCAATAAATAATTCATATACATGCGTGTGTATATGTATATATATATTTTTTAACTTATATATACACGTACACACATATAACGCACACATATATGTACACACACATACACATACATAGAGAAAGATATATATATTCATATGTACACGCACAACACGCCCGCAAACACACGTACAAATTTACACGCATATTTATGTACACTCTAATTAGCAGTATATTTTTTATATATATATATATATAGTAACATTTAACATATGTCGTACAAAAGTTTGGAATAAATCTGTTTTTTCTCTTTTTCTTTCTTCCGCCAGCTCGGCCGAATTTGAGCGTAAGGAAAGAGCGTAAGTTTCTCAACGAAAAATCGCGATTTCTTCACGAATAAAGTGAATGTAACTGTCATTTCGCGCGTTGCTGTGCCCTCGCTGAATAAAAGCGTGCAATCGTTCAATCGGAAAAAACTACTAGGAGGCTCTAATAGGAGGATTGCATGTTGTGATATGTGTATGAAGATGATTGAAAATTTTCTACATAAATTGTGTATATATATACGATGATTATGTCTTTCCCTAAAAGCGCGCATGAGAGAGATGGGATCAATCACGCTTATTTACGATATTCGCGAATATTCTTCAACTTAATCGAGAGAACACTCTCCTTCTTCTTAGTATTGCTGAAGACAATTATATATTTTATATAGTCAATATAATACTGTAACAAGAGAATCGACACGTGTGTAAATGTTAATTTTTCACAAAATTAGATTAAATCGAGTTACGTTTCTCCAAATAAATAAATCCGAGTAACGAGACTCGTTGAATACAAAGAGAAGAAAATCAGAATTTTGAAACGACGACACAAATGTTTTTTTCATTTTTCTCGAAGAAATTCTCGTGTGTAGCACATATCGGAAAGCGGATCACATCCATAAATATTCTTATTCCTCTTTTATATATATTATGTATATAGTCCAGCTCTATTCGATACCGATCAGTCGGAAACCTTGCGATACTCTTTTTTTTTTCTTTTTTTTTCTTTTTTCGTATTTTATACGTAATGTGTGATGTATACATCTATATATATATTTAGATACATAGAAGGCGTCGAAGCTGCTACATTACTAGTCCATGACGTGCAATATAGGCGGATTACGAATGTGGTTATTTCTTTTTTTTTTTTGGAAGGTGTTTTTCTTTTTTTTTTTCTCTTTTTTTTGGAATGTCCATATATAGAGATATTATTATTATTATTATTAACTATAGCACGCGTAAAAAATAATGTTCAGTCACTTTACAAATTTGCTGCAGACTCTTCCGAAGGGGAGAGACGGCCAGGTTCCATAAAAACGCAGACGAACACTTTCGTACACAACCATTCATATATAGAAATTAATTAACTATATATTATTAGTTTTACATATATATATATACACACACGCAATTTCCTATTAGCTCTTTGTTGCGATGAAAGAATAATGGAAAAAATCTTTTTGCGAATAGAAGAAATAGAATTTCGGATTAACGATTTTTTGAATATTTCAGAGCGTTTATGTTGTCGCTTCGCGAAAAATAAGGGATTTGTTTTGGAAAGTCTCTAACACATCTCTCTGAATTTATGCAGAACACATACGTTATATAAATATATATATATATATTTGTTTTTTACTGTATACAAGTATGCATGGCAACGAATGATTGATCTTGCACGTCTGCAAAAGTAAACAAGTACCACCAACTTTTCATAGTACTGAGGTAGCATAACGTTGTTGCTTTGGGTTAACCGCGTACTCGCGTACGTCCGATGATATTATATCTCTATACAAGTGGTATCTGAACTGATTGGTAGTACGGAGAAAGAAATGCGAACGTGTACCGAAAACGAAATGCACGTAGAATGTTAATTTGAGCGAATGCTATTTCAATCAGCACTTGTAACTCTCTCAGAACAGCCGACATTGCATCTTTGTCGCACATGATCGCGACGAATCTCTCTCTCTCTCTCTTCTCTCATAATGCGGATATATTTGATAAAATCTTTGGTAGAAACTATTTGGTACGTTTACGCCCGTTCGGAAGGTCGTGCAGAGCCGTCGTGAAGCCTACTATGAAACAATTTGCAAAGAGAGTACAGGTCATGGGAAACAAACGTCAACAACAATGATTGCTCAAGTATCAACAACATTAACAACATCAGCATCTATATAACTTATCGTTCATTATTGTGATCGTCTTTTTTTTCTCTTATCTCTTGTTCGTTAATATAATTACCATCAATGTGTTTCAGTCTTTCGCCGCACCTTCAGCTTTTTTTTTAAATATATATATATATAATATATATATATATATATGTGATGTTTGTATATAATTGGTAATTACTCCCTATCACGCGGTCATTGTCTTCAGCAACATTATCTCTACTTTCGCTATGATTACAGCAGCTACGGGCATACTCTTAATTGTCTCTATGATCAACTTCCCCTCCGCACATACTCACACACACATACACACGCACACGCACACACACGGTCGTACACAAGTTCCCTCACCACCAGTTATAGTACACTTTGTATTGTTCCACTATCGACCATGTGTCATTAACAATGAGCTATACTTGCATCTGAAAGGCGTAATTATATAAAACGATCTGCGCGCTCATAAGTGAAAACTATGTTTTTTTTTTGTTTTCAACGAAACACCGGTGACGATCAACATTCACATTAACTGAGACTTGTCATATTTTCGCACGAACATATTAAATCCAATATAAATTGTTCTCAGTAAACATTACGTATGAAATCAGTCCTACTTATCAAAATTTAATCGCGAGTCTCTCTCTCGGTTAATCTTACAACACACTTACTAAACACACACATTTGTATACTTGCAAATATATCTCGTAGTATAAAATATCCGTTTCTCTTTTTAATCCTTTTCATGGATGAACGAAAAGCGTCAAAAAAACTTGAAAAGCAATCGATGCATCACTCGTCGCACATGTGTGATTACGCAATGTATTACGCGCTAATACATGTATATTTTTTTGTATATAATCCGTAGAAATATTTAAACTTCATTAGAGAAATAAAAAAGAGAATACTTCGGAACTCTATCCGTAAAAAAAAAAAGAATGACGTGTAATGTCTATGCGTAATTTGTGTAGTTTTCTCGATTTTATAGATACAGAAACATAGAACGCAGTCCTCCTTGTGTGTACGACATGTAAGATCCCATAGAGCTGATACATGAAGAAAAGTAATGATTCTAAACCAGAAAATGAAGAGAAAAAATTATTTTCTCATGTAATTTCGCTCTTTCTTCGATCGTATTACCAGTCACAGAATATCATCTATGTGCTAATACCTTATCGACCCGGACTGTAATGTTGACTTTACTTTCACGTAACAACAAGAGGCATAGAAATATGCCAGTTATTTTTCTTTTATGAAAACAATTTTGAATTTGTGTATCTAACACACAAAAAACTATAATTTACTACATTTATATATAAATGATCATCACATCCTGAAATGCAATTATTTAAAACACTGGCGCGTATCATTGACGCAACAAAATGTCTCGCATCAATGAGGTATTAGCAGTTTTTCTTCAAAAAAAAGAAAAAAACAAAAATCAATCGTAAAACTTGTCTTTTCGGTCCTGCGTCTTTGTGCAATATAGAGTTAGTAACTTACGCTGCCTTAAGTGTATATTGAACATTTATATAAGTACACGTTGGACGCGAACGTGATTGTTGTAAGAGTAACAAATGTTAATCTACCGCGCGACGTCATATACAATAATACTGAGACTACGGATTATCAACACCTTCGTAAATGAATCAAGCTAACTCAGAGAAAATTATTGTCATAATCGTCTGCAACTGATATCTCGAGCCTTCCTCTCGAAGAGAGAGAATGCAATTGTACACATTGTCGTAATTTTTTTTTTCTTCTATTAGGTGTCTATAAATCCAACGACTGCTTGCTACATTTCGATATCTATGTGAAAAAAAGAAAAATTCATTCGATATCGCCTCCTCTTTTTTCTCCGTCGCTGGCTACGTAGCCAACATACGCGGCATGAGTCAATTTTACACGCGTGCAGCACACACGCGGCGTAAAAATCGATCCCCTAGCGTATTGAATGCGTATAAGCTTATCTTATAATAGCTTTATGTCAAAACACACCTCGGTATTTACCAAATGTCACATTTGTCATAACAATATGAAGATATTCCTAGCGTGATACTTAAAGCTTTTACAACTTTTACAACACATTTGCGCATAGATATTAGCGATAGCTGGGGTTTTGGACTAGACATGATGCGGTTGAATATGCGGCAGCCGACTTGACGAGGTGGATCAGGATTTCATGCTACTGTTCTCGTCCAGCCGTCTCTCGGTCGCTACCGCCAGCAGATTCGAAAATTCCATTTCTAGCACTTGTCTCGCCTGTGAAAGAAGAGTGGCATACATCACGTTGAAATTTTTACACAAGTAACGATATGAACGATATGATGAAGATACAACATCCTTGTAGATACACGCCGTTATTTTTACCTGCGTATTCTGTGTGGGAATTTGTAAAGTTAATGCGAAACTATTAGCATCGAAACTTTCGTCTAGAGCTATGAGCGCGCCGTGCACACCCGATTCCAAGAGATTATTCCCGTACTCCTGCGGAAATTAAATCGCAAATAAATATTTTCTTTGCAAATGACCGACTGCGGTGTGAAAAATACAAGAAAAAGAGACGATTAATCGACCTTCAAGCCAATCGACTGAACCCATCTTATGACACGATCGTTACTCCATACAAGTACATCTATATTGGCACCTTCTGCCATTCGTCTTCTTTCCTCTAATTGTTGTCTATCGTAATTTAATCGCTTTAAGCAGGAAATACCGTACTGCAAACTTGTTCTGAAAGAAGACCAATATATCGATCATAACGAAATAAATAAGATATTCTAATAACTAATAATAAAAAGACTAAGATGTTGTTACATTACGCACCTGTGGAAGCTGTCAACCATTCTCAGTTGACCACGAAGATCTTTTTTTGTAAGATGATCGAGCATTCTAGCATCAACAAGGCACTCCATGAAAGTGGATCGGTACTGCGGCAATCCGAGGCTCGGTAACCAGACATTACCTATCCACTCGTGATTCATATCACCAAATGCTAATGTTGTGCGAGAAGTTTTTGGTGCTGATGGACTCGTGAGCGACACCATCTCTTGAATAGCTAGTCTCAGTTTTAGCCGATGCAACGGATTGCTATCATCAAGATACAGATATGTATATACATACATACATGCGCGTGTGTGTACGTGTGTAACAAAATCCAATTCAATGATGAGTTGTATGTTTCAAACTATGACAGATGATGTGTGTAAAACATAAAATTTGTGTGCGTGAAACATAAAATTTGTGTATGTGTGTGTGTATATTATACCTTATACCAATCTCTCGTTGAATCTCGGTATCACTGAGAGCACTCATGATAGCACCACTTTTGACGTTTGCTCGACAAGCGGCGACATACCACGTCGGCATGCCCACCCAAAGCTCCAGCCACGCGACTACCGTTGGTCCATTCCAGAGTGCGAAAGGTGTTCCGGCTTTCATCGCTTCCGCCAGGAGTTCATGTCGCGACGAATCTAACATACTACCAAACATGCTTGGACTAAAACATTAAATACGTATACACAAGATTGCAATATTTTAACAAAAATAATATTTTCTTTACGAGTTTACTGTATAACGCAACACAATGTTAGAGATGTTTCACGAGTTCATCACCTAATGCGTTATATTTGGGCACATTTGAATGATACACAACTGACAATTATATTAGTGCGTAATATAAATATAAAGAAACATTATTAATAAGAATAAAATATTGACTCTCGTCTACTTTGAGCACGCGAAATATTGTATAATTTTGATATACGTACCTCTTCTTTTTCCTGCGATCGAAATCGCTCTTGCTCACAAGTGTTCCGGCCACAGACACACTGTCCCCGTAATCAGGATCAGCTGGTGTACTCGCACCTCCCATACCTGGCACGTCTCCCGGCATCGGTGTATCCTTCCCTTTAATCTACACGTATTAAAACATGACGACTGTTTCGCAGATAATACTTTTGTTTTCTTTGCTTTGCAGACAAAAACAAAGGTCTCTCACCTTTTCCTTTTTGCTGAAAAATCTACCGAGACTGCTTTTAATGCCCTTCTTTTTTTGCGCAGCCGCGACCGCGGCGGCCGTGGCGGGGCTCATGGTTGATTGCATGTGCAAATGCGACGTTGACAATTGTGCGATAGGCAATCCAACGCTGGAGAAGTTGTTTTTGTGCAAACTGTCCTGGCTGCTGTGGCGTGAGGACAATGGGGAAGGAGGAGTTCCAGAATTGAGTGCGCCGTTGTTATGTCCATGCCTGCTGCATGGAGCGCTAATCTAGTTTCTATTTCTACTCTAACATAAATACTACATTCTAGCCCACACAAGTACACTACCTTTTTAACGACTCTTTTCACTCATTTCTAACATGTTATACATAAAAAAAAAACCCCTGAAAATACGTTGCTAAATACTCTCTTTACGAAAAAGATAAAATTAGTACATTGTAAATCTACAAGTGTGAGTGTAATTCCCTCCACAAAGATACGGAACGACATGGACAGTGTAATAAAATGTCACAAATATTTACAGTCTAAGGATTGCATTTCTGAATCGGCTTTTTTTTTCTTTTTTTTTTAATTCTATAAACAAGCATAGATACTTATTCTCGATAATTTTAAGGGACAAATTAAAAAAAAATCAAAGTATATCAAAAAGTGCTTGCATCATCATATATTTTGCGATAACGCATGTAATATCTCATCTGTCTGTAATTCTATATCTTTGCAATCTGATACAGAACAACCTTTTGCGCGAACGGCGCATTTCGTGCATCGAATCCAATTCTCTCGGTTCCGTAAGTTCCTTTATCTGTCTAAGATCGCGATGCTTATCGTGAACTGGGCAGGCTTGAATGTATGACGGACGAAAGAAGCTAGTGTCAGTCTCTTCCGAGATTTCATGTCTATCGGGCCTATCGGATCTATCAGGCGCTTCATTCCTGCCACTGTGCTCGAGAATCGGTACTGCGGGCATGTAAATCGGTACTATGGCATCCCTCATAATTTCCGAATAAGAAGGATCTGATCTTTTACATGTACGAGTAGCAAATTCACTTTAAACGATGAACAAGTGTGTTACCGTCGATATGATTAGGGCTGACTTGGATGTTATTCTCACGCCCACAAGTGCCATTCAAATGTGTCGTGCACAGCGGCATATAACAACGCGTTTCACATGCAGTAGTAGTAGTGTCTTTAATTAACCTGTACGTGGGGAAACCACTGCTCGGAAATCCGCACTGTCCGGTACGTCTGATAGCACAAACAATGAAAAATACGAACAACTTAAGAGATAATAGCTAACTCTGGCTGATCTCATCTCCATGCACATATAAAATACAATTAAGATCACAGATAACACTTTTAAGGTTTCCCCACATTGAAAGATTTCAATATAATGCGATACTTTCTTTTATACACCATTTTGTGCACCGATTATTGAACTCTCATCTTGACTTTCATCTTTAGAGATTTGATTGCCAAAGTGTAAGAAATAATTTAAAATTATTGCTGAAGAATATAAGTCAACGTGAACGCAATATTTAAAAAAATATTTAAAAAGAAAAAACCAATCATTGAGTCGAGAATCCAGCAGCAAATTACAAAAGAAAGATATACCTTCTAAGTTCCTCCTGACTGTGAGCCAAGGCTTGAACGACTCGTTCCAATCTCAGAGATCTGGCCGTAAGAGGCGAGGCCGCGTCACTACCGCCGCTTCCCGCACCCCCAGTACTGTCTCTCTCACTAACTGAGTGCAACTCTTCTCCCGACAACTGTAACTGCCATAGACAAAAGATATTGTCTACGTATATCGAATTAAAATCCAATTGTAACAAAACTTATTACGAAACTCTGTAATGTATTTCGTTATTCAACAAATACAACCAAGTTTCATTGGCATCAGTCTAATCGTAAAATCAAGCTGAATAGTGGCGGCACAAACCTGGCTAGCAGGAAGAGATTCCGACAGTTGACCCGGACTAGCTAAGGAAGCGGCATATTGATGCAAATGCGCCGGAGACATGGACGCAGGTGCCTACGAGGTAATGAAAATATTTGTCGTTATTGCGGATGTTACAAACAAATGAGAGAACAGCTTGAATATAAATGTTATTGCAATTAGTAATTACGTGATTACTAACGGTGTGGTACTTATGCAAATAATCCCTGTTAGGACTGTGATGTGATTTTGGAGTGGAACGTCCACTCAATGGTGGCGATGCTCGTTCCAGACTTCGACCTCTCGCCAACAGATTCATATGCTCGAGACTGCCGACGCGAGACTCCAGTTCTTCCGCACGAGCTTCCGTGCTCTGTTTTTCTTCCTATAAAATCGAATTCAAATGTGGAAATAAAATAAAATAAAATAAATTCGCGTGCAAAATTATTGCACAAAATCAATTACCTGAATTAATCTAATCTCTTTGTTAATAGCATCTAATTGTTCCTGCAGCATCAACGCTAACGTTTGGGCGTCTGTGTGCCCAGTAGGACTAATTACGTCACCCGCACAACTAAATATACTTTCGTTATCTCCATCTCCCTCGGCGTCGCTCGAAACGTCAAACGCTTGTTGTACGTTGGCGAGTACGTGCGCTTGTTGCAACTTTTCCCATTCCTGCTCCGCCAAAGTTCGCGCCACATAATTCTGTGAAGCAGTCAATTTGTGTTATATTTTCGCTGATGTATATCATCGTCAAATAATTTTTATATCTCAATGCGATACCTTCGACGAATCGTCTTCGATAGATCGTTTACCACCTCTTCTGGGCAACGAATGAGTATCGAAACTACTATGACTCGCGCTCCTCGAGAAGGAACCCGGATCTACCGCGTTTGGTGATAAACTCCTCGTCAGCGCGTCCGTTTGTTGAATGTTAAATGCAATTTCCTGCTGAAGCATCTGTCTCTTAACGTTATCGATTTCTAGACGCGCTTTTCCCAATTCCTTAACGATATCGGCTTTCTCGTTTTGCAGATCCTCCGCTATTTTTCTCGTTTTCTCGAGTTCCTGAGTAAGCGCGTTCTTCTCTTCTAAAGCGTGCATCCTTTCTTTCAAATGCACTTGCAATCTTTCATTAGATTCTAAACAAACATTTCAATTTTTATAACTGCATTTAAAATTTACTCGAAAATATATATACTCATATAGACATTTGCGTGTGTATGTACATATAAACTTGTTTATATATATCGCTTCACTCCTAAATGTGAGACAACTTGGTAAGTTATATACGCAAAAAATATTACGCAAGAATTACCAGATAAGAGTTTATCGACGGTTGTACTAAGACGCGTATTATGTTCCTCATTCATTTTAAGTCGTTGATTAACACGCATTATTTCAGCGTTTTTTTCTTCTAATTGCGTTTCCAATCTTTGGATTCTATCCTCCGCGCTACCATGCCTCTCCTGAGCCTGCTTAAATGTTTCAAAATTACAATTATTTAAGACGATTTTTTGTCTGGGTTTATATTATTCAATTCTGCATAATTAAGTTAATGATCGATTTTATGATCAGATAATGATGTGTTTAACTTTATGAGAAGCCATTAATTTCTACACACCAGGAACTATTTTTCTCTCTACTTTAAACATAGATTTTATACATTGATATCACTATCAAATTAAACAATATATATATCTTGCACAATTTATATGTTTCTTATTCAAACATTTTTATAGATAACATCTAAGATAAGATTATTCTATGGTATAGAAATATGTAGTTGAAAAAAAATATATAACAGCGTATTATATCCAGATGAGCGAAGAATGAGAAGAAAGAGAATAGAGAGAATGTATCATATTGTGACAAACACATTCAAAAACAAAAAAAAATTGACACGCTAGAGTAACATGTAAACTGTAAATTTTGTGTGCGTACGTATGTGTGTGCGTAAGTTTATACATGTTGTACTGTATGAAACATATCCGTCACTTGTAGAGTGGAATTTGTACGAACCAGATTGACGTCTACCAATCATGCTGCATTATATCAATTCGCAAATCATATTAAGATCGAACGAAATTAATTAACGTGTAACATTGAGTTTCGTAAAACTAAAATTTTCAACTCAAACAAATGAATTCTGCACGTATTCAGCTGGTATTCAGAAATTAGCGAGGAATTGTGTGATTTGAGAACGTAAAAACGCATTGTGGTGCATTTGAGAAATGCTCGATTGTATGTATACATATATCAAATGCTATTGTACACGTAACAGTAATCAAAAACATGGAGCAGCAAATCATTGTTTCTCTAATCATCTGAAATCATCTCAACTCAATCAGAATGTAAGAAAAACAGTTTGCAGTGATAAATGCATATTGAGAAAGAATAAAGCTCTCTAGACTTAAGACATAAACCCGTATCTCGGGAAACGTTATATAGAGAGTGCAGAGGAATAAAACCAAGGAGAATTGACTATGTGACGTGATATGATTCCCCTGCGTACCTGGTTGGGCCTCCTCACCTGCGTCAGAGCCTCCATCCTCTGTTTTAATTGTTCTTCCATTTCTGGTAACTTAGAATATTGAGTTAATTTTTGTTCCGCGAGTTCTAGTTTTTCCTGTATAGCCGCGATTTTCTCTTCTTGGAGCTTGAAACAACACGCATTCGCACAATTAATCACGAAAAGTGTCCATATAAACATTAAATTTATAATCAGATAAGTGCAAGATCGCGATCATTTACCTTTAGTTGAGCTTTCTTATGCTGTACCTCCTGCTCCAACTTCTCATTGAGGTCATTAAGACTAGTGGACTCCCGTTGAGCATTGAGGTAACGTTTCTCTAGAGTCGCTATTCGTTCTTCTTGGTCCTCTTTTTGTGCCGCATTCTCCCGCAGATCTCTTTGCAATTTGAGGCCCGTTTCTTGCGCCTTCAGAAGCTCTTTTTGCGTTTTCGACAGCGTTTCTTCTAACTCGGCAACACGTCCGCTCAGTTCCGCTACTCGTCGTTGCCACGTTATTAATTCTGAACTCTAAAATAACATATTTCCAGTATTTCACATCGAACGTGTCGATTTTTTTTTTTTTTTCACAAATGCTTGCTACTTTGTATACAATGAAAATTAACAAGTTTTACATACTTTTCATTGTAAAACTCATTCTCTTTCTCTTTGTCAGAGACACATATCATTCGACAATTATTGTTCTATATAAACGTTACAACTAATTTGGGTAAAATTGTTTTACACTATTGTCATATTCATAAGTGTGCGTAAATGTGTGTATTTATGTGTGTGTGTGTGTGTGTGCACGCGCGAGTGTTTACATTTTTCATGTTGTCACATTAAGGAAACGGCAAAGCTCTTTAAACGAGAAATACTGACTTGGATAGAGAATCTATTCTTTAATCACACTATCTCATGCGATAAAAAAGGGACATAAACATGAATATGTATTGCCATTACATATAACATGCCGTGGGCATCACTAAAAGTGTTATTTCAATAGAAAAACTATGGCCCGCGCGTTACTCGCGCTATATATAACAAAAAGTATGTTTTATAAATATTAAACTAACTCTCACACATTACATATACTATATTATATAATGTACATGTTTCTTACATGGATACATAGTATTTATACATAGAGGAGATCCCGAAGTTACACGAAGTTACTCTAATATATCAGAATGTCAAGATTCATGGATTTTTTATGATATAATAAAACGCATTTAAAGCTAAAACAAATCGGATTGCATTTGACGTTTCAATCGATTTTGGGACACCTACATACATAAGTAAGCTTGTATGCGAAATCGTGTGTATATGCGACTCGAAGAAACTTTATTTTCTGCTACAATTTTGTTTGTCATGTGAGACGCGAGGAGAAGATAGAATCTACATCACGTTCATTCTTCATGACTCATGCACTCTATGAAACGAGATAAAAAATATGTGATAATGTGCATATATAAACTTGTTTTTAATAGAACAAATAATAATTTCTTACCCCATATAAATATAGATATATCCGAACAATACTAACTAAAAACAGTTTTCAAATAATAAAAACATGTTTATCGAGATAAAGACACGGAAAGTGTCGCTCAGTATGTTTTTTTACTGCTCACACACGCTATGCTTGATGTGCTTAAAGTGGTAAGTAAATCATGCAAAATCGAAAATGATATCGTTTTGCAAAAATATATGTACATATATATATGTATATATACATACATATATGCATACATATTATATGTATACATATATAATAAACTGGAGATACGTTGCAGGGATAAGTCACGTAAGAACTAATCGGGATTCTTCGACAACATATTTAATAGAGATGAAGAAACTACCTGACTGTTCTGTTTATGGTTGGATTTTCTCTCTAGCCATTTCGTCGGATAAATACTGATTCATACCTGCTTGTCGATAGTGGCTTGCAAATCTATTACTCGCACTGCGGAGTCCTGCTCGGCCGGATCGAGACTCCCATTGCTGAGCCTATTGCCGACTTCAGCGGACTTCTCTGTACCTGGCTTTTGTACCAATTGTTGTTGTAGCTGTTGCTGCTGTTGCGATGGGTGTTGCTGATGCTGCTGCTGCTGAGGTTGCTGCTGGTTTTCTGCCTGCTCAGTCTCATTCTGCCCGATCACAACACTACATTCAGAATGCCTCACTCGCATTGCCTGTCCTGCATCGCCGCGCAATTCCCAAAAACTACATATACACAACTACGCGACTGTACAACTATATCACATGCATGAGATACTACGGTAGATACATTTTTTTTATGGATGCAGCGAATCGATGAATGACAAAGTAAAAAATAACTTATCACATATCGTTTGTCATTCGAGACACAAGAGCACTTTTAAGTGAAAATGCTTGTTCTCAACACAAAAAAAAAAAAATAAAATAAAATAAAAAACATAAGTGAGACAACACAGAGACTGTGTGTGTTACGAACTTTATCAATATTTTAAACGTATATTTAAATAAATATCTATTTTCTTTAAATATGTTTCTCAGTATGTTTTCTTTCTATGACATGAAACACGAAAATTATTTTACACAAATGAGAAATGATAAGATAATATTATTCTAAACTTGATGATATATGTTACTGACAACTCAACACTGATGAAATGTATATTGATCATCTTATAGGAGAATTATAAAAAAATGATATCATTGTTACACTTTTGATTTGACTCACATCTCTTTCTTTCTCTCATTCATACACACACACTTTCTCTTTCTTTCTTTCTGTCTCTCTTTCTCTACCTCACAACTACTACATTTTATGATATAAACTTCAATGACACATAAAAACTAAGATGACTATGTGAGACGTCAAGTAAAGAGCGAATAGGAGACAGGATAATATGTGCTAAACATGAGCATGCAAAGTGAGAAAAAGATCCACAGATGCAGTTTCATGACTTTTTCAGACAAATGATTAAAAAACACTTCCACTTATCCATGATCGAGGTGCGAGGTTATGAAAAGCGATAATACGGTGTGTTGTAATGTGAATATCTGTGAGAACGAAAAAAAAAAAAAAAAAAAAAAAAAAAAAAATAGTTATTGATACGTCGTTGTCGATACCTTGTTTTGCTGACCTTCGTCCGCCTGTCCGTTTTCTTTCGGTCTATCCTCTATAGCTTTTGGCGTGTGCCCGCTTACTTTATACTGCTGGAGCTGCAATCACATTCGGTCACATTTTTAGCTGGCGATGACAAGTCACAGAGAGAGAGAGAGAGAGTAGTCAAATTTAGCATCTTCTTGAAAAAAATGTTTCTCGAGAAATGCCTCAGTCGCACAAAATATTTTACTCATACGATTTTACACAATTCCACAATCGGTATTTCGCTCAAGAAATGATATTACAAACGCGTTTATCTTATTTCACATCTCAATTTATTTAATAAAACGATAAACTCACTTCTTCTTTGGTATGGGCTAGTTCCTCCTCGAGACTCGTATTTCTCTCAAGAGCCACACGCAAACGCTCACGTACCTGCAAAGAGTTAATCAGTGTTAATCCCCGAGAAAGATCTTCTCTTTCGCGTGCAACAAAAAGCGCTAATTACTGAAGGATTCATTAATTACAAAATATATATAATTTGTTTTTTTTGTTTTATCCTTCTGTGCCGCGCGTGTTTCTTCCTTTGCGAGAAATTCTTTCGCGCAAAGCCCGGTTTGTGGAGAAACTGAGATATACTGAGCGAGAGAACGCGCTGGATGAAATAGCGTGAATACCTTTTCGTCCAAAGCTTTGTGATGCTCGAACAAACTTTTCAAAGCTTTTAGTACTTCCACCTCAGACGACACGCCGGATTGTGCGGCGGCTTGACGTTTCACAACCGTCATTCTGAGCGAGCGTTCGTGTCGCGACACTAAACATTCCAGGTGTTCCAGCAGGAGCTAGAAGAAAAAGTCGAACACGTTTTTTATTAATTGCAATGGCGAATTTTTAAATTTTTCAGGAGATCTAAGCTCGCAGTTCTTTTTTTTTTTTTTTTTATCTCCGTCGTTCCTTGATGATGAACATTTTACCTCTCTAGCGAGAGAAACTAATTATAAAACACATCTAGAAAATAGCAAGTTGCAAAAAAAAAATTGTACGAAAGGTGTGGCTACTCACGCGTGTGTTGTTTCGTTCCGCTTTCAACTCGGAAATCTCCTCTTCTCTTTCCAAGATGCTCTCCCGTGCCGCCGACAATTCCTTCGTCAGTTGCGAAAATTCCTGCACAAAAAACGCGAAGCGACACGTGTTCAATAACATGTATCTATATATTGTATGCGTGAAAAATAAAATTTGTCGCGTTTACGAAGAGGAAACCGCTGCACACGAAAAGAAGTGAAACGTTCGAGAAAAATCACCTGCGACAACACGCGATGTATCATACGAGCGTCCTTTGAATTGTCGAACAGTACCGATCGACAAGCGGAATCCGCATCGCTCCACGATCTCTTACGGAGCTGCGTTCCGAGGGCAGAATGATCCTGACTGATATTCCTAAGCAACGGCGACAGGACTGCGGACTGAATAATTTCGCGCGCGTCACTCTCGTTCGACATCAGAACGACTTGAACGTTTCGCATTGAATTTTGTTGTCGAGTTGCAAATATTCGACAGCTTTGATTCATTTATTCACGAGACGTCAAATATTGACTCTCTAGCAATTCCGGTTATCTTTTAACTTCTTAATTTTCCGCTGTTCGCTTTCATGTTTTTTTTTTTTCTATTTTTACACAGTTTATTGTTCACCCAATTATTCAGCGATATTCATTCGGCAACGTTCACACAAATCCGCGTTGCTTCTCAAACATTCTTATCTGTCATCGGTGAAAAAATGTCAACGACACGCACACACACACACACAAATGCTTTCGATAATAGGCGCCGGAGATAAGACGAAGAGATAAAGTCTATATGTGGAATATCGTGTGAAAAAATATGCGCGTGTGTGTGTGTGTCAGCATAATGTAACGTTCAATTATTACGTATAACCTTTGTCTTTTTTTTTTACGCGTCGCGTCTCTATTTATAATTTAACATTTGCTCGAGTAATAACCCTTTCGCGCAAACGCAATGTAATCGCGTATTTACACACGCGAATTTGAATCGCCGTGTGTGTTCGCTCGCGCGTGTCAACCGAGCGAATCAATAATTGCGTGAAAATTATCGTCGGCGCGATAGTGTTTTGACGACACCGCACACACGCTCTGACCGCGTCGTCGATGGATCGATATTAGCGCAGCAGACGGGCAAACTTTATTTCTGCAACTTTGTGTGTGTGTGTTCAGCAATTTTTACACGGAATATTAAAACCACGGGTGGTTTTAATTCTCGAGCGGTTCTGACACCGCGTCGAAATGTCAGTCGCGGTGTGGCGGAAGGTCGCCGCCACGTGTAAAGTTGCATGTAAAATATCGAATGTCGCCGAAGGGAGGAAGGGAAATATTTCATTTGTTTCTGATCGGTGCGTGGGACGACGAGCGGAGGAAGTGGACGATGTTACACATTTAATTGTTGTTCCCTTAAATGAAACCGTGTCGAACGATCAATCGGATCAAAATCTGGGCCGGATTGCAAGATCGATTGTTGACGCTTCCTCGCGCAATGACAATATGATCGTCTACGGATTCTTCTTCCTGATTTTTTTGTAAATTTCTTTCAGACAACAGAAGAAGATACTTCGGGGGATTCGTCGCAAAGTTTACAGACATTATAGACTTGTTCTCTCGCAAAAGAGAGCGACACGCTTGCTCTCTCGCGAGAGAAATTATCTAAACGTTTTTCCGTAAAGTCGCGAGTCACTTTTTCTCTCGTGCGAGGAACATTTGCCGCGTCACACAATGTAGTTAATCGCGCGCGATTACGTGTTTTCTTTCATATAAAGAAAATTGCGAAACTCGAATTCCCGATGCGCCACGTACGACGGAAAGGCACGCGATATCGAATCAACGCGCGAAATCGTACTGTTCGGCTCGGCGCTACGAACGGACGACATGCGCTCGACGGTGTGTGTTAAACAAGAAAATGTAGGTTAAAAGAGCAAAGGGGAGGTTTCGTCCCCGCTGATTCGCCGCGCGCGACGATCTTAGATACCCCGGTTAATTTTACTAACGCTAATGAAAAAATCCATGTACGTGTTCACACGTTACATTATGTAGAACAATATGGGTTTCAATTGCGTCGCCACGTCCGGATAACGGATTTTTTTTTTTTTTTCACATTTCGGTGATTTCACTTTTTACACGCGCGACGGGATATGTCGTTCGTAAAAACGTTTCACGTGCAACACCTGTGTAACAACGGCAGATACGTTTACTTTACAAGGCGCAAATCTGTCGCGCGTAAAATCTATATGTAAATAGGACAATCGCAACTACGAAGATTAAAATGGAAAAATTATTGTTAAAATATTGCAAAAAAAGAAATGGGTCAAAACTTCAATGAAAAATATTCGGATCAGCTCCGATACGCTTTGCACGTTTACGTTGAAGCAATTATCTAAAAAAAAAAAAACAAGCCGCTCATCATCGAATGCTCTCCCGAATTCGATCGCTAATGAGGCAGGAAGGAAAAGCCGCAGTAAATGAACTCACTCACGAGAACGAAAGCCTTGCGAGTGAGACGAGATTGTTGGGAGAGACAGAAGAGATTCTACGGAGAGAGAAATAAAATAGCATCCGCGACCTCGGTGCGACCCGCGAACTTACGACACGATCTACTAAAAATATCGCGTCCGAACACATCAATCTGACCTACAAAAGAATTATAATACAAATCGAAGATCTCCACAGGCTTAAAAAATTAATTTATTCCATTTTAAGTGGAAACGTGGTGTATTTCTACAAAACAAAAGAAAAAAAAATTATTGCTCGATCTGGCAATCTCGGCAGACTGTTGTACGACTTCTATCACGAAAGGTTTGCATCTATATGGTATTTTTTTAAGTATAAAAACTTCCGCAAAAAATTCGTATAAATATTAATGAACTTTTGCAAATAAATTACAGAAAAATAATGTAACCGAAGAGTAATGTGAACACACAAGGCCTCGTGTGTTGATTTCTGCGCATTTCAGCGTGTGTTTCTTACGTAGGCTCGTTCCGACACGTTCTCAAAGACGGTCTTTATTACACACACGATGCATAATGTATTCGAGATTGCGTATATCACAATGAGCATCTTGAAAGCGAAATGCCAGCGCGCGTCCCGGACAATTCATCTCGGATAAAAATATAATGAGAAAATCGATCTAAATATAATATCCGCGTGAGGCGGTAAGTATGCATGCGTTATTAAGCAACAGGTTTCCAATGCTACAGTCAAGGGTGAAGTTGCTCTCTCTCTCTCTCAGCTAGAGAGCGTTAGATAGAGTTCGGCGTGAAAAATAAAAACTTTTATTTAAAAAAAAAAAAAAAACCTTCACACCGTGCATCAATCGTTGAAGAGGAGCGGCAATTCTACGAAATGATAAAAAAATGATTTCCGTAGAAAAACTCAGGCAGTTAAAAGTGAAGTCGAGAGAGTTAGAAATTATTAGCGCGAAGCGAGTTTTTCTTTGGCGCGCGCGAGACCACGAAAAATCTCTCGACGAAAAATTTCCCACGCGTTCCGTGCAATTTATTGTAATACGGGAAATGAGACTCTCGAGAGTCGCAATGACGGAATACGGAGGACGCGAGCGCCGTTTTCCGACCGGCAAACCAATACTATTCTATTTCGATGCTAATGCTCCAACACACGCTCGTCCTATATTGGCAATTCTCTGACCATAGGAATTATAGCTGGACACCGAACACATGTTTCCTGCAAGACCGCATGCGTCTATTGCGGGTTCGAAGCCGTTCTACAACGCCAATTGTTATATATATGTATATATATGTGTGTGTGTGTGCGTGTGTGTGTGTATTCCGCCATCTCTCCGTTATCGGAATATATGCGAGAGATTCTGCGTTTATATACTTCGATAACATTCCGCGATTGCAATATTGTATTTGATTTTAACACCGAAAAACGTCAATCAAACGTCCGTCCGAAATGACGGACTTCAGAAACGCAATCTGTTTGCAAGAAATGTGTTTCCGCGAGTGGTTTTATTTTGAGAAAACAGAAACAAAAGTGTGAAATATTGAGAAAAGCTTTGCAGCTTGTTCTGTTTCAATTTATTTCAACAATAAAGAAATCAAAAATAATAATAAAACTTTTTTTTTTCGTTCAAGCTGACGGATGTGCGGTAAAACTCATACAGTCAATTCTGATTGTTAAGGAACACTGATATCGGAGTTTCGCACGCGCGAATCTTGTTCAAAAATTGTCGAAGTTCGCGTAAGTACAAACATTGACTTCGCGTGTCAATCGGGGACGACGGTCAAACGAGGGCGACGAAGGGGGAATATATTCGGCGCGATCTAATTCTCCTCCCGATGAAATTCAAGACAAACAGGTGTATTAAATTCAACGATTCGTGCCGGGGCGAAACCGGCACCCACGTGCTGCGATATTCAGGATATATCTCGTGTTTCCTTCGCGCGCGGTAGGTGTATCTGGTTACTTATTAGCTAGGTATGCGCGAGGCGGGGTGTGGCGGACGCGACGACGAAAGAAGGCGTGCATTGTATCTATATATGTGCGGTTTTTAATGCGTGCGTGGCCGCCGCTTACTACCGTCGATGTGTGTTCCCTATAACCGACCGACCGTCGTCGTTGCCGCCGCGCGTCTCGACGACACACGCACAGGACAGGTTGCTCGTTTCCGAACGAACGGCATTCAGCCGAGAGAAAGTGTCTGCCCACGCGTCTCCTCGTCGTCGAGACAGCCATTTCGCGATGACAGGTTACGCGCTTCGAGAATTCGTTCGGACGTTTCGACTAATGAGACGACGCGCGACGAAGTATCGACGTAATTGAATAATTTCGAAACTTCGTCTCGGAATATATATTGAACGCGGAAAAAAAAGAAACTTTGCGCGAGGGAAGTTGGTTCAAGCTACGTATCTAATAGCAAGAAAGAAATAAAGTATTGACATTTAATTAAAATTATTTAAATTGCCTGTTATTAACATCCAATATACATATGATACAGTTTGCTTTACAGATTCTTATTAGAATCGTAATATTAAAATTGCGACATTAGAATAGTCTACTTTCTTCAACTACTTACAAGCGAAACGTCGAATTGCAAATTAAGTAAAAATACGAAGAAGTCGAGAAAATTCTGGTATATATAACGCGCAAATGCATGCACATTTTGATGGAGATTCGCGTGTCGCGATAAACGAGAGAGCGAGTTCTTTGAATTCCTTCCTTGTGCCAAAAAGTGGTCTCATCGGGTTTGCGGGAGAGCGCGGACTCATCGCTGCCGAAATGAGGCACCACACTGTTGACTCGCGCGAACTCGCGAGCTGCAAACAGACTTCTGTTCGCTCGGAGGGAGGGTTCGTAATATGCACCAGATGCACAAAGCCAACAGAACTTTGCATTGTGGCCGAGGGCAAACACACTCTCAGCGATACTTCCACGATCGCGTCTCGGAGGCATCCGCGTGTCGGTGCAAACTCCAATTAGCCGTATGAATGTATCCGCGGGAGCATTTTATGCAAGTTACATACATCGAGAGAGAGAGAGAGAGTTTCTACGGATAATTATTATGGACGAGAACAACCTAACGGATGTGCGAAGCACTCCCGTACACACAGTAAATTTCCATCGGATCGATTCTCGCGCTTCCTTTCGAAGAGTTTAAGAGAGTTTTTCCTACAATTGATCCAGAAAAAAAAAAGAAGTTTCACCAATTGAACGATCCCAAATTCGAGTAATGTAATTTCTGTGTTTTAGCAAATGGAGCGTTAATTTCGCACGTCAAAGACTAGAATTAAATAGATCCGAGCGACTCAGCTTTCGCTTCTGCAGTTCCCGATATACAAAACGGCATCGAATCGAAACATTTTTTGTTTTCTAATTGATTTTGAAATACAACAGTCGCGACAGATTTCATCGTTATTTTGCCTACACTTTGCGAGTTCTTGGCAATTAAAAGATATTTTATCTAAAAGAGGTAATGGGTCTTAAACTCTCCGACATCCAGAGAACCATTAATTTCTGGAAACTCTTTTCGTTGGACTTTTCAAGAGGGAAGGCTCGGGTAACTTTAATCAGGAACTAATATATCGAATTTCACTACATATCGGGGATCCTAACTTCGCTTTGAGAGGCTTTAAACATCCCGAACAGCTACCGGGCTTGTTGTCTACGCCGGCGCTGCCCGGGCTGCGGTGCGGCGCGAGTAAGTAGAGAACTACTATTTCCCGTCTCCCCGATCGCGAATCGAGTGTGTAAAAGGCGAGGTTCATTCATGCGCCGGCGAGCGAGTGGGTGGGGTGGATATTGATCAGCCAAGCGCGTACGCCGGTGCATTGCACTCACTCGCTCGCTCACGCTCGTCCGTCGTCCCACAAATTTTTATCCCTCCACCCACAAACGACGAGGGCGACCCGGGGGGGGGGGTTCATCCTCACCCCTGTGTGTGTCTCGACACACACAGTAGTTTTACGTTTCTTGGGCGTCACAAAATGTCCTTACTCGATACACGTTTTTTCTCTCACGTAATATTTCCAACGTTAGTCAATATCACAAACATTTCTACCGCTAAAAAAAAAAAAGAGCAATCGTTTGCTGAATACTTGTTTTTCAACAGTAGGATAATATTATTCAGTTTTATTAGACAGTGATTTTATCTGTGAGAGATAATATAAGTCAGAGATTAAGAAAAGGAATTTTTTTTCTACACCGCGATACGTTTTCTTATTCTCTGCGACAGACAAAAAGGTTTCGCCAAGTTCATTCTTCACGTTTCGCTCGTAATATGGTAATGTTACGCGTAGATATTCATGCTGTATCACGCGGTTGTATTTTGTCACAATGAGACTTTTTGTGCATCGGCACAGTTTTTCCCCCACAATTCTCTGCACTTTATAAAATATAATTCAATCGCTGAGTGTAACAAAGAAAATTCTAATTTAATCCAATTGTGAAAAATTTACAGTTACAACAGGTTTGCAATGTTTCTAATGCAATTCCTCGTCGCGAGGGAGATGGGAAGGCCGGTTTCCTTCAAAACAAAAGCCATTCGGTTCGAGGTCAACGACCTCGCTGTTTCGCGAAAACGGAAGCGCTCGCGAATAGTAAGATTCATGGCGGAAACACGTCGAAGCCATGATACGAGGAAAAGTCGGACGTTACTCGCGATCTGAACAAAGCACGCTCGTGCGTCCTTCGTCGCCACGCCGCCGTCCTCGTCGAGGTGCTTTACGTGCCTCACGTGCTCAACTTTTTTTTTTCGAGCGACCCTCGCCAGGTTAACGATGTTGGGTTCCCGCAACTTCGAGAGGGTCAGTTTTACAACCGTTCTCTCTCTCTCGGGTGTTGACCGGAAAAAGCTAGAAAAAAGTTCCGAGGTACTTAGTCATTCCTCCGCATGCAAACTCGTATCTATGATTCTGTTCGATATAATAAATTTTTTACAGGAACACACGCGCGCACGTTATGCGCTCGCTCGCTCGCTCGCGAAGAGTTCGAGCCTCTCCGATGTTGAAAAATGTTCAACCAGATTTCTCTCTCCGTCGAATCTCGCAGAGATGTAATCAAGTGTTCACTCAATTCCAAAGAATCGAAAGAAAAGTAAAAACTTAACAATTTTCGCATAAAAATCGGCATGTAAAAAAGAACCAATGTTATCCGATTTAAATGCAGAATGTTATTTCGCAGCTTCCGTTACAGAATTCCGTTTCGGAATTTTACTGTACAATAGAAAATGCAAAACCGACGTTGCATTCTTCAAATATCTGCAATCTTCGCAAAGCCCGTAGCTTGAGGAGAAAAAAAAAAGAGCGAGCGAAAGAGAAAGGGGAGATATTCTCTCTTCCGCAACACTTCGAAGCGACAGTGAAGAAGAATATCCCGAGGGGGAGGGGAAGAAAAAAAAATGCACGTGATTATTGATCGAGTCCGAGAAGTGTTGCTCGCGTGCGAAGGGCTGCACCCGCGATAAAGCGCGATAAACGCACTGACGCGGTGTCGCCAGAGGCCATCGAAAGACGAAAATTGGAATATGCACACACACGTGTGTACACGTGCACACACGAGAGAAAGATGAAAACCGCGCGTAAGTCCGCGCGCGCCTTTCGTTGTCGCTACTGTTCTTCGCACTCCAATTGCCGTCGCGACGGGCAGGGCACACATGATCTCGGCGCCG
Source organism: Pseudomyrmex pallidus (assembly GCA_014825455.1). Taxonomy (NCBI): domain Eukaryota; kingdom Metazoa; phylum Arthropoda; class Insecta; order Hymenoptera; family Formicidae; genus Pseudomyrmex; species Pseudomyrmex pallidus. Next base: position 99,049 of record QVNV01000990.1, on the reverse strand, counting down.
CACGACCGCATATCGTCCAGTGTGCACACACGTTGCATCACGATATATCCACACCCAATCTCCATATACGTGGAACGGTAACGCATCGCCAGTAAGGCGATCTCGTTATACGCGGCGGCTCTTCGTTACGGGAAATGTGTTCGCATTATCGGAAACTCAAATAAAACATACAAGCGTACTCCCATGTACCATCGTTGCTCAAACTAGTCGACAAATTATCGAACCTGGTATTTGCTTGGCTAAACACTTGATCGCTCACAACTGTTATCGTTTTTTTATTTTTTGCGCGCGAAATAACGCGCATTTTGTTCCGGCAAAATCCCTTCCAAAGACGTCGTCGCTGTTCATCAAAGTGAAAAAGGTCGCGCGGGGAAAAAAAATAGCTTTACGTAAGAGTCGCACGCAAGATATGCATGTATAAACGTTCCACTCTCAATACCGAGGCGATTACGCGCCGAGCACACCCTCCGAATGTTAAATACACGCGCAAATTTAATGAGAAACAGGACGCAACTTCTTTAAATAGAGAAGATAAACTTCAAATCAAGAAATGGAACTTTATACAGCCACACGTTGGACGTACGCGCAAAATGGGTGTTTTTAACGTAAATTAATAGAAAATTGGAATTGATTAACAATTTTAAAATTCTAATTTAAATTTCGACTCATATTTATCAAAGCCGTATTGTTTGTTGTGTACAGAAGACGTTGAAAGATTTTGCAAACGTCGATCACATAGGAGGTTTAAAAAAAAAAAAAAAAAAAAAAAAAAAAAAAAAACACAAAAAGAAGAAAACGGGGACAAGAGAATACCAGTTCTCTTTTCTAAATCCCGTTCTTTCTCCGTCCGCTTTGTTTCTCTCATTATTTTTCTAGTTATCAGACTCTAAAGTGTTCAGCATCCACACGCTAACGAAGTGGAAGGCGCGCTAAACGCTTGAATTCTTTCCTCTGTGAAGAAGCCGGCCCCACATATATTTTTCACATATCGCAATAATAATTAGAGTTCCGAACACTTCCCCTCCTTTTCTACACGCCGCCGAAGTATTTCGTGTGCGTTAAAACGAACTCGCACGTAATTAATACATCTCCGAGAACTATTCACTTCGGAGATTTTCAAACGCACGCGATTAAGTTGTTTGATCTGTGTAAGCGGAACAAAATAACGTGTAAATAATGTATTACGTTCTTACGACATTTGAGGAATTATTATTATCGTCCTCGCGCGTTTAATCACGTTCTTGTTTGAGTTGATCGCGTCACGCACACACACACACACACACTTGTTGATACTGTAGAATTTCTTTAGATATATATAATTCATCTCAATTAGTGCAATTACATCATGTATTTCCCCGGCTCGCTGCGATAGTTCGTCTCGTTCAAAGTGCATCTATGAGGAATACACATATCCTCGTAAAAATAATAAAACGTTTATCTCACGATACTACGCGCGCGAGTTCGCTTCTCGCGCTGTGCTACAACCGTTAAAACCTCAATTTAATTCAATCATCCTAATTCATATTTTAAGGGCTTAAAGTAACTTAAATTGGTACTCAAAAATCCCTCTCGAAACAAAGTGCCAACTTTTCAACACACACAAGCGAAGAGAAAAAAAATCTGTTCAATTAATAACTCACACGAGAGGTTTGTGTGTCACGTTTAAATAATTAAGATGTGACACAAAATTTTGACTTACGATTCAAAATTAATAACAAATTCCACGTTCGTAATAGATTCTCGCGACGAATATCGAAGTAAAATACATGTGAGACAAAGCAAAACACACAGAGTTATATAAACTATATATTTGTAACCTGTCATATCGATTAATCGATCAGCCTACAAAGCCGTGACCTAATTACGGCGAGAATTTGCGGTATTTCACTAATTAAATAATAATTACTGGCCAGCCATTCTGCTGGCATTGCTTCGGGAATATTTCCTCGCCTTTCATTATATGACGGACAGCAAAAATAGGCATTAGAAATTTATATTATAAAATATCAAATGTCACATCGTGTATTTCTTTCCCTTATTCGATTTTCACGTATCGGTTTTTACTTAACTTTTTTTTTTTATCGGAACAATAACCAAGCCCCCCCCTCTCTCTCTCTCTCTCTTTCCTGTCTCACCCGTTTATAATATTATACACGAGCCTGCTCACTTCTGACAATTATTTTAACAGCTACTTGTTACGAGCAATTACACGTCGTTCAATGAACAACAAAAAAAGCCGCGCGTTTCAGACAACCGTAATAAGAGTATTTAACGAACAAGAAAACAATTCACAAGTATCGTCAACGATCGCGATTAACTATCCCCAGTTTGCCAATTGTCGCCGTCTCTCCGCGCGATATTCTTGAGAAAAAAAAAACGAAAACATTTTATCGAACAGGCTTGTGACACTCATCTCCGAAGAAACGTTGTTTCCTTCGAGAATCGATATGCAAAAACAAAAGGATTTCGTCGATGATCTAATCCCGATGACGGCAATAGATAACGGGAATTTATTCTACGACGTAAACCGCGCCGCATCTCTCTTTAAAATATGCATGAAAATTTTGATTCAATTTAAACTTAGTGACGAGTTAACAAAAAGACGTCAGCTTCCAAGTCAATCGCGAATTTTAAAAAACATAGTCTAGCGAAGTTGGCTTGATTAATCTTCCTTCTCGCGAAAACAAATTCAATTGAAATTTTCGAGCTTAAAATCTGTTTCGCTCGGCGATGAAAAATGGCAGATGAAAAAAAAAAAAAAAAATCAACGCTAAGATATCGCGCGTCTCAATCTTTTTGAGATGCACGTGTATAGTTACAAAAAAAAAAATTGCCACGATGAAAACAAAAGATGTAGACACGCGCGTAGATGAGAACTTGAGAGAATTTTTGCGTTCTAGGCAACCGATGAGATCAAGACGACACAATGAGATGTGAGATATTCTGCCGTCGTCATTACCTCCGCGCGGAATGCACAAAAAGCCGCATCGTCACGTATAAGGAACTTACGTGTGTAGCGAGATGCGGTATCGGAACGCGCAAAAAAATCGCGGCAAACATAATTGCGACATACGCGCAAAGATTCTGAAAGCGCGTGCGGATAACAACTCCGGATAGTTCCTCTCGGGAGGAGCATCTCGGTCGTGATCCGGATTGTCAAGGACCGGATAATAAACAAGTCGCAACATGCTCATCCGTATTGCTCGTTGCGTATTAGCTGCATCGAAGGAAATATCAAAGGTGTAAAAAAAAAATCGAAATGGAGGTCGGCCAACAATCGCGTTGGATCAATAATAAATTTGACGAAAGCGCTCCGATTTGCAATTAAACCGAACGCGGTAATTGTGTCGAATAAGAAATATGCGATATTTCTTTTTTTTTGTTTTACAATTTTGTCGAAGAGACTTGCGAGAGCTCGCAGAAGCGAAGCTTCCGAGATCGGCGTGTCTGTTTTCGTTGTCGCGCAAAGGACACAGAAAGGTAGGGTGACCGAGCGTTGACGCAAAACGCACTAAACGGAGAAGTTAATTACGGCGTTAGTAACGTGCATATCTCTCGCACGTGGAAAGTGGGACAACTACATACAGAGATGCGAAAAACTCGCGCGCGCGTCAAATCACCTTCACAATCGCGCGCGATAGTTACGTAAAAACGTTTCCGAGCGATCGCTCGGATCCCCGCGACGGTCAGCGCACGTCGCAATTAGAGAGTCTCACCTGGAGAATCTTTGGTCAGCGCGTTGCATCGTTAGGTGTGTGACTTAAATTTCTCCCTCCCCGAACGGACACGTTGACCAAGAATTGTCAGAGCTTGCTTGCAACACGTGAAACGTCATCGGTGACAAATAACTATCAGTGACACAACGTGGTCTTTTCTTTTATATAATTGTATAATGTATTTTAAATGACACAGACGTATTAGGTGTGTGTGTGTGTGTGAGTATTTAAAACACATTATTTATAAATTACACACGTGTGCGCGAAGAATGCTGATGGATTTTTTTTCTAATCTAAACTTGCAGAATCATTTTCGCGACGTGACATAACGAGCGGGTGTGACGTCGTGTTCTATGTTTACGTTAAACTCATTATCGCCGCTATCGCTATCGGGAAGACGACGATAGCTGCGAAACGTAAATAAAATGACAACGCTTGATCCCATACCTGAGGAATGTTTGCGTTGAGCTGGCGATTCAGGGCGTCCCGTTCCTTCTCGACCTCGGTTAGCCGCGTTTCCGTCTCCTGAAGCCGTTCCTGGTGCTCGCGTATCGTCTCCATCAGTTTGTCGCGCTCGTCCAGCATCTGCACCATCAGCTGCTCGAAGTTTCCGTCCTCGCCGGAAAATTGCGAGCTCCGCTGGCTCATGCTGTCCTCCGCGATCGTCGGCATCACGTCGCACATCATATTCCACATTTTGCGCGTATGCTGCTGCTGCTGCTGCTGCTGCTGCTGCTACTGTTGCGTCGTTACTATATATATATATATTTATACTTTCGGTCGTCGTCAACGGACCCCGCACTCGCGTAACAAATTATTTTGTTATATCCCTCCACTATTCTGTTGCTGTTGTTGTTGTTACTCGCAGGAGAGCGCCGCACCAGAGAGCTGCGGGACAATCACCGGCGGCGAATCACACACACGCGCTACGAACGGCACGCGCGTCGCTCGTACCGCGTGACACGCGACGCGGTGCACGGCAAGGCGTGTTGTACACGTATACACACACACACACGCACACACACGTGTATACAGATATACATACATGCACACGTTTGCATACACCGTACACACAACACATGCACACACGCGTACATACACACATACACACAACCGGTATACAGGAGGGAGAGACTCCTGCTCCTTCGGATATATCTTTCTCTCTCTCTTTCTCTCTGTTTCCGTCACTCTATATTTCTTTCTCTCTCTTTCTCTTTCCCGCCCTTACTCAATCAGTCCTCGCGTACTATCCGCCCGCACACCCGTCGCGCGTCCCCCTCACTCACTCATTTCGCTTTTTGCCCTGCGCTTCTCTTCTCTCTCTCTCGAGACACGGCAACGACCGCCACGCGACAATTGTTCCCAAGAGCAGTGGATTCCACCCACCAAAATTCTCGCAGAAATTCCCGACGGAATGGGGATAACAGCGTGCGGGTAATAAAACAATGCGGTCCTCTCCTCGTCGAGATTGACTTTGTGTGCGAATTTTATCTGTTTCTCACCTTCGGTAGGTCCTCTCCTTCACCCCGATTCTCTCTTTTTCCTCTTCACACGCACGGAGAGATTGACAGCGAATTATCAATTTCACCGCTCTCGTCGTTCTCTCACGGGAGGGTACATGACGGGATAATGTTCTCTCGCGCGCGCGTCAGCACATCGCGTTTTTCCTCTCCTCAATCAAATCGGCCGTGACGAAACGAAGCCGTAGAAAAAAAAAAAGATCGCGCACACACACATCTATCGTGCCATCTTCTTCCCCGATAAGGGCTTCCTCGCGCCGCGTTATCGCGGCGTCTCGATACCGCCCTGCCGCCGTATCGGGATCGTTATTCACGCGGCGCGCCGCGAATTCCAAGGCGACTTGCGTGTGCGTTGTGCTCCGATCGCGAAGCGTTCGCTTCGCCTATCACGCGAGCGACTGGAAACTGCAATCGCGCGCACGCCGCCTCTCCTTCCCCTGGAACCGCGTGCGTTCCACAAGCTCTCGCCAGCTCATGCATGTGTGTAGGAAGATACCGCCGCCGCACACACCGCTCGATCCTGTGCGCGATTTTCGGTCGCGCGCTGGGAATATCGGCGAAGACCTTCCCGTTTATCTTATCGCGGTGCTTCGATTTTTTTTCTTCTTCCTCTTCCCCCTGTTAGACGCGTAGCTGAGCTCCGATTCTTCCGGAATCTGGCGCGGCTCCTTGTTGCTGCTTCGCTTTTTTTTTTTTTTCGGTCAGACGATGATTGCAATCTATCGTCTCGGACTTCTCTCGGCGACACAGTAACACCCTTTGATATCGTAATAACACTGGGAGGCCGCGTCAGAGCGCTCCGATTCGGAACGGAATCGATTGATCGCCGGTAGGTGATTCAGTTTGAACAATTCGCGCCTGGCTGCGCGACGAGCAAATAACTCGCTTCGCTCTGTCTTCGTTTTCCTCGAGAAAAATACACGAAAAGCGGAATCATCGTCACACAACTCTCAGCTCCTCTTCGAGATCTTATTCCTTCATCCTCGCTCCTGTTCCCGTGGACGACACTTGACGAAGTGCAATCTCAAAGCTCCCGATCGATCAGGTCGCTCTCGAAGAAACGCTTATGCATCAACATCCGCCGAAGCTGCTGCACGCTGCTCCTCTCTTCCGAAACGACGATGGTTGTTCTTTTTTTGGGGGTTTTTTATTTTATCCTCCCGTCTCGGAGCTTGGCACACAAAATGTTTCGTTTTGTTTTTCTAAACCGGATTCCTGTCGTTCCTCTCATCGCACAGTATCCCACATTCGTCGTCTCGTTTCCATTCTTCTGTCCGATCTCGTTTTCATCAATGCACTGTGTGTGTGTTTTGACAGATCAATCCTCCTCGCGCTTACTACGAGGGTAATAACAGCAGTATGCGGTGGCACGGTACTGAATGCACACCCCCGGCCAATTGTAGCAAGCACTCACGATGTTAGAGAGAGAGAGAGAGAAAAAGAGAGAGAGAAAGAGAGAGAGAGAGAAAGAGCGCGCGACCGAAAGAGAAAGAGATGATAGTCGTCTCCCACTCCGAGTATCTCGAACGCTCGCTCTCTCTTTTCTCGCTTAGTGTCGCGACTTTCGATCGGGCTTTCGAGTGGCCCGGTGGCCCGCCCGCCGGGATCCCGACACTCACGAAACGTGGTTATCTCGCGGCCGGAGAATAAAGCCGGCACCACCTCCCGGTTCACGCTCCCTTCGTATCTCCCTCTCTATCTCTCTCTCTCTCTTTTTCTCTCGATACACGCGCTCTCGTCAATTCTCTCTTCCTTTGCTCCTAAACCGCCGCGGAGAACCTCTCGTTCTCCTCCTCGTACAGAAGAAAATACACAAGAGACGTGCGAGAGAGATCAGAGACTTCTTCGCGTGTATATCGAATCGAGAGTATCTGTCGCGATTTTGCTTTACTTTACTCACTAGCAGTAAATGGAGAGAAGAAAATGAAAGAGAGAGAGAAAGAGACAGAGAGTAAGGCCGGACGGGACGCGGCGCCGATTCGTACATACGATTCGTACGACGAGCACTGCGCTGAGCGGCGCCGAAAACTCCAAGCTCTAGCCCACGGCGGCGACGGCGACGACGACGACGACGACGCGGCTGGGCATCATCCCGATGGCGTGGTATCTCGCACGCGACGCCGAAAAAAACACCGATACACCTACTACCCCGGAGTTCGTTCCTACCGCCCAGCCTTGTCTACGCTACACCATTCCCCCGATACCGGCGGCCATCTTGCGCCATGACGTCAGTCGCCGTTGCCGAAGGCGCGTCCCGACTCCGCCCGAACGCCGTCGCCGCCGTTGCCGTCACCGCAGGCCACGTTCAGCCGCGTTTACACGAATTAAAGCGAGTGCGCAATGCAGCACAAAGGCTTGTTTAAATAACAGATATCGCTGATGGAAACGTTCGTCTCAGAATTTTCTCCAGTTTTTTTGTCATTTTGCTAAAAGCCCATTCTACAATAATACAGAAGAATAATCGATTGTGATTGGTTCATTTCTTACGACTTACAGCTTACGACTAAACTAATATCTTATTGTAGAATGGGCCTAAGGAATTACAACAGATTTCGAAGCGAAGCATATGTGTGTTATATTTTGTGTGCGCTTTTTAATTAGACGCTGATTTTATACGAAAGTGACCAATCGTAGGGTCGACCGAATTAACCAATCGTGAGTGACGTTACATTACGTTTAGCTGGAGTTGGCACCACTGGCCTTATAGAAAGGAATTGCAAACATATATAGATTGCTTGCTCTTCGAGTACAGCGAGTGTCACATAATAGAAAAAGAGCGTCACACCTCGGGAGGAATCTCTTTCTCTCTCTTCCTCAATTTCTCTCAAGCGCGAAATACGGTCTCCGAGAAAAATTGCAATTCCCTTGTATATTAAAAATTACATTCGGAAAACACACATGATTGCACTGGTTGAGATTATCACCTGATAGAATCCTCAAAATCTGTTAATTACAAAAGTCCAATTACAAGTGACAGTCTCTTAATTGTTGTACAAATGTTTTTTAAGCCAAATACACTACATTTACTGTTCTGTTTGCAAATTTTGCTTATAACTTTTTTAAATCTATTATCCATGTGTGTGGAAAAGATTAACAATTCTAGTCGTAATTAATTCAAGAACACGTAAAAATTTTGCGCAAACGACGCACCGACTTTCTTTTTTTGTGTCTCAAAACAAAATAATTCACTTTAAAATTATAAAAATATACAAAAGTAACGCGAGAGTATGCATATAGTTGCGCACGTCTGTATAAATACACATAAATTGTTTACAGAAAAACTGTTTCACATGACAATTTAGATAAAAAAAAAAAAAAAAAGAAAGAAAGACAGCACTGGGTAGCGTACAAAACGAAAAAGATATCGGCACACGGAATTTTCACATTTAACATAACACCAGTGTATATTGTGTCACAACTGGGATACATAATATTACAATGGTGCATAATAAAATTCTATACATATTTTTGTTCTATCTAAAGTAAATAATTGTATTTTTAAAATCTTTTTTTTTTCCCGTCCTTAAGTTTTCGCTCTGAGCCGAAGCGTCAGCTCCTTTACGTTCAAGCTATTATTCATATCATTTGACGCTGTGTGAATTCGATTTTCTCGAAGATCTCTTCGTCGAGCTGACCAGAAACGATCAGAATGTGTCACACACATACATACACACGCGCGCGTACACACATACATAAGTGACGTATTTTGTGACATTCGCTTCGACTCACAACGGGAACGTTCGGATCTTTGTTTGCCTGTTTGCCATTTTAATTTTACACATTTTTAAACAAGCACGAAACTAAACCTCTTAAAAGCGCATGAATCAACTCTTACTTTTTTTTATTCTCGTAACATATAATAGTATTATTATTAATATAATCATAATAATTCATATAAACATTATTTCTATTTTATTCCTTGTTACATGTTCTTATAGCAATATGTCGCGCAGGATGTAAAGGTCAATTGCAGAGGAATTGTTTCTTTCTTCTTTTTGTTTCTAGTTTCCTTCTTTCAATCTCATCTATCTCTTTACATGTGTATCTCTCAACGGAAGTATACTCGCCTCATTCTCTCTCTTTCTTCTATCCCTTCCGAGGAAAAAAATGGATCTCTGGTCGTTTTCCCCCGGCGATTTACTTCGTTTATGTATGTTACACAGTATATATACATAATGTATATAAGCGCACATATACGGCGGTATATATATTATACATATATATTTGTCCACCTCTTATGTGTTTTATAAGTGTTTGCGATGGGGTTCGCGGTTTATCCTCCTCTTCTCTTTGTTTCTCTTCTTAACTATATTATATAACTTATATCTATCGCCCTCACCGCTCTTTTTATTTTTCTCTCTTCTCTCCGAGAATATAACAAAAATCTACGCATATAATATAGGTAAATTCCGCACGGTAGCTCTTCTCTTTCTTCTTGTGTGTAAGACAAACCCCTGCGGGTTTGCATGTACGCAAGTTTTCCTTACTATTTTTTTCTTACTTTAAATAGTACGTGATATCTATCTGTTTTTTCTCATTATACTTATATAATGTATATGTATATATATATTATATATATATCAATTATATATATATATCTAGATTTCTACTACAAGTTGCGAACAACTTTTATCGCACGCTGGGGAACACGCGTGACGCATAAACGCGCGCTATAAATTTGTCATTTTCTTCACGTAATGGCTATTTGATAGTGAGCGTATGTGCGCACTGAGCGTATGCATATATGTACATACGTACATGATGTATGTATACTATGTAATATAAGTATTGTATATATAAATATATAATGTATATATATTGTTATATATACACGCATACACACGTGTATGTACATATAAAGACATACACATACACACATACATCAGAGATATATATATATATATATGTCAATATTATACATAATTATATATATATATATATATGTATATATTGAACCCGACAACGTGGCAATCGATGAGAAAACACAAATTTCGTCTTCGTTTTTTGTTCTTCGCTTTGAACCGTTCTTCTCAAAGTATTCGAATAGAAGATAAAAAAATTTCAGAAGTACATTTAAAGAAAAAAAAATACTCAATCGTCAAGTTGTCGCGCTTTTATTTATCTCTCTCTCTCCCTCTGTTTCTATTATCTTTATTACTTAAAGTTACATACGAAATATATGGCCTTACACGATGAACGCTACAGTCATAGTGCGTGTTCCTCTTTTTTTTCTTTTTTTCTTTTTTTTTTTTTTCTTCAGCAATAGACAGTAACAAAATAAGACATATATATCGATCGTCGATTGTATCTCATATTTAATTACAAAACTTCACTTAAACTTAAATTTTATTTCGGTAACGGTAAGACGCAATTCATTCAATTTTTTTTTTTTTGTTTTTTTTATCTCAGTTTGCTTACGGTCCATAGTGCATAGTCAAAACTCAATGTAGTGTCAAACTCAAGAACATATCCGTTCGTTCACAGATCTTCGTTTTTTTCTAAATGAAACGTGGTCGAACCACCATTATATATATTGCACTCGATCGTATAACAACTAAGAGCAGAACCCACAATGACTAACTAAATCAAATGATTGCGCGTAAAATATTTATTACATGTATACTAGATTTTCAAATCAAAGAAGCATGTTTCACGTCGCTCTGCAGTTGGTTCGAGTAATTTGATTTAACTTGTCGACTTTATTTATTTACTTTTTTTTTTTTTTTTTGAGGTTTTGACAACGAGACGTACACCACACATCAATTAAGTAGTATAAACACCAAGTTAGAACTCCAAAACGATTATGTATGGTTTTTATTTCGCAAGAGAACACTCCTTCTTTTGATCCTCGGTGAATGAATTGAGAAATAAATTTTACTCTCGACAAGGTCGAAAATAAAAGTTGAAGTTAAAGCACATTCACAGAACAGCAGTAAACAAACATACTTAAACTCAGTAAGCCTATTTGTTTCGAAATAAATGCATCGACACTGACACATTACCATTTAACGTTTAGGAGATCTGGTCAAATCAATCGCGACGAGATACATAACTATCACGGAATTATTCTCTTGTGAAACAATTACAATATGCAGCGAGAAATTCGACGAAAACCGCTTCGTTAGAAAATTAAGATTTTTTTTTTTTTTTTTTTTTTTTGGTTAATATTTCTTTACATAACAGTACACCTAGGCAAATAAAATCGCATATTCCCACTTAGATTACAAAATCCAAAGCATACCACCCGTTCCAAAATTCGCATCAAAGTTACAACGCTAAACGATACTCTCTCGTACAAAACTTACGCAGAAATCAATAATGAATACGAAGCAATAGTCGAGGCAATTACAATAACCGCTAAATTTTTTAGCTATATACTTTGATTAGCTTTTCGAAAATTGCTCATGTCATCAATAGTAGTTAAATTGTATTTGCAAATACGAATTTACGAATATGTGTGTAAAAATCTCAATGTAAAAAGAGAAAACACAAGAAAATTGCGACATGTGTCGCACAACACGATAAATCGTGATAATAGTGATTAGTGGTTTTGAAAATTTTTTCATACTGCCGTACTGCAAAATTCAATCTCTTTTGCTGAAACGGACAAATGGATCTTCAGTTGTAAACCTTTTACTAACATGTAACCGAATTCGATTCTTAGATCAATTGTTATAAAGCGTATTGTCGCATGTGTCAAACGTAGATTGAATTATACACGCATTTATATCAATGTAGACTAAGAAAGAAGTCTTCGGCGAATTTAGGTCTTTTGAATACTGATGATGATATGTGTAAAAAATTTATTTCAATATAAAGTTGCAAGATAAAAATTCATGTAAATTTCTCGCTTCTGGTCCCACAATTTGAACACAACTGCAGAAGCATCCAGGAGAGAGAGAATTAAGAGTCGGTCACCTATGATCAACTTAATTGGCAGATTAATCCGTTGAAATATAGTAATCGCATTAAGTCGTTAAGTGAATAAACTATTCACATTGACACTTAATTCGCGATTAGCTTTAATGGAGATGGTAAAAAAACTGGCCCTATCTCTTCTCTTGAATAGCTCTTGGATTGTGACGTCAGGTCTGATTTAGACTGGCGCAACATTATTGATAACATAAATTGGAAACAATTCGTATCAATGTTGTCACGTCAACAAGTGAAGTACATATCTTATATTTGCAACACATGTGATCAACAATGTTGCGCTTGATCTAAAAGCTTTAGAAGCGAGAAAATATATATCTAATTTTGTTTCACATTCCAACTTACATTGAAATAAGTTTTTTTTTTTTTTCATAGAAATCTACTTGTATATGCAGTCGATAGAGTATATCGATCAAATATTCCGAATACAGCAATCAGATCATGATACATTGTAGAAAAAAGCTTGTTTCCAGTCGGCAGCTGTCAAAATAGACTAAAGTAACATTTGACAAGTCAACATTTCAAAGAAAGAAAAAGAAATAAATTCTGAAAATTATAAATGAGATCTATGGAGGATTATATAAAGTTAGATTCTCCTGAGCCGTATAGATAACGCAGGATTAGAAATAAAATGATGCAGATTACTGATACGAAAGCCGCAAGTTGTCAAAACCGTAAGATTGTGCCTAGACAGGCTGAAGGCACGATAAACTCAGAATAACCCCTTTCAGTAAAAGCAATATCTTCCACAATAGAAGTGATGACACACAAACTCGTTTTTTTTTGCGAATACATTTCAACTAACACCACTACACATGATAATACCGTTCGAAAACTTGCCTAATTATCGAACGCGCACACAAATAAACTTTTCACATAAAAGTAATACGCAAAGATAATTTAAACTAACATTGCTGATATCATAGAATTAGTATTTCTTTGTTACAGAACTTTTTTTTGCAATTACGCTAAAAAGATAAAATAAAGAAGATATAAACAAGAACATTTGCTGCATCCTAATATGCTTGATCGCAAAGTTCTAATATATTCTGATATTCTTGCACAAATTTGAAGCACTGAATATTACCGTCAAATCGACATACTTATCAAGTATACAAGCATACAAGAAGCAAAATCAAACTTTGGATAATACGCCGTCGATGTGACGAATCAGTTTTTATTATAGTTCCAACGCACTTTCTGTGCTTATCACATTGCAATCGTTCTGTTTCGTCCTGAACAAAAAATTCATAACAAATTTTATGAAACAAAGACGAGTGCAGTTAATACACCGGTATCGCGGGCAAATCACACACCACGTGACACACGATTTTTTTTTTATGACTCAAGAATGGCGTTTAATAAACTCACTGCAAATTCTTTCTTTTCTTTTTTTTAAGAAAAACGATAGATGACGCACAATCTCTTCACACTTGTTCGGCACAGTCATTAAGTATACACAGCATCTTATTTTTTCTTACTTGATTTTCAGCTTGAAAATTGTATTTCCCGTTTGTTTTCCCGTTTGTTCTCTTTTTCTTTTATTTAATACGACGTCAGTACACCGGGCGGTGTCGGCACGACCACTGTGTGTTGCGGCACAACGGTAGGTGCTGGAGGCGCTAATGGATGTCCGACCAGGACTGCCGCTGCCGCCGGTATCGGTAGAACACTCGACTGCGGTATGGCCGACGGTGTACTAACTTGCGTCGGCGGTCCTTCGGTCGCATGCTTGCGCAAGTGCCGCAACATGTTGCCTTTCTCGACGAAGGTCTTGCCGCAATCCGGGCAACTATGCGGCCGCTCGTCCGAGTGCGAACGCCGATGCGAGACTAAGTGTCCTTTACACATGAAATCTTTGGGGCACAGGTCACAGCGGAACGGCCTTTCAGCGTTACTGCCCTTATTGTGTGAGCGCATATGGAAGAGCAGATTGCCCTTCAGTGGGAAACTCTTGCCACATTCTGTGCACACAAACGGACGTTCACCGGTATGGCAACGCATATGATTCACAAGATGTTCCTGTAACAGAAAATCAAGAGATATGAAACATATTGAGTCAATTGCACTTTGTGATTTAAACGAATGAAAAGTATTATACTTTGTTGTTTAACTTTCAACAGTCAAGTTATTTTTGTTTGAAATAAGTTACTTTTTTTAACATCTTGGTGACGGAATTGGAAAGGCGTTCTTGGTGGGAAGGCGTGTGCGGGAAATCTGGCCAAGGTGCCTTTTGCAATGGATTTTTTAAGTTTCATTTGAGAGAAGTAGGTTGGAAATTAGATATTTCATATATATGATATGCAAACCAAGCATGTAAATTTCCTATGTAAATTTTTCATGTGTATTAATTTACATGTTTAAAGAAAGGAAATAAATATAAATGTTATATAATTGCAACGTACATCCGGCATATTGGCTCGATATTTCAATGAAACAAAAATTTTGCGAGTTATGTCAACGTACCTTCCTTGTGAACGGCTTAGAGCACACGTTGCAACAGTGCGAGGAATCTCCGGTATGTTGACGGAGATGATTATTTAGATGTTCTTTCCTAGTGAACGTCCTCTGGCAAAACTCACACCTATGTGGAGATTCGCCAGTGTGGATGCGCACATGATTCGTCAAATGCTCCTTACGAGTAAATGACTTGGAGCAGAAGTGACATCGGTGTGGCGATTCGCCTGTGTGTTGACGCACGTGATTGGTCAAATGTTCCTTCCGCGTGAAGGATTTGGTGCAATACTGGCACTTGTGCGGTGACTCACCCGTGTGCTGCCTGACGTGGTTCACCAGGTGATCCTTCCGCGTAAATGCTTTTGGACAATACGAACAGCGGAAGGGTGTTTCTCCTGTACACATTTTACAAATGACATTTTTGCAATATTTGAAGAAATACATGTTTCTGTCATTCAGAACTTAATAGGAGTTATCCTGCGCAAGGCGAGTTTTGCTAAAAAAAAAAAAAAAAAAAAAAAAAAAAAAAAAAAAAAAAAAAAAAAAAAAAAAACGACAATATCGAGTAAGCTTCAAGACAAATATTATCTGAAAAATAAATGGAATTTAAATTTTTATGTGTAAAACGAATTATTGTCAGATATAACAAAATATGTTAATTAATCTCATTCTTTCTTTAGGAAAATGTATTGAAAACTTGAGTTTTCTTATTTTAACCGTTAGTACTGACACATTTAAGATCATTTTTCAGATCAGTTTTATCTAATATTGCTAATTATCACAAATTACTTATTTGATTTATCATAAATTACTTTTTATTGATTCATCCTTATTTCAGAGACAAATGATATTGGATAAATTGCGTTGAAACCTACTTTTGCAGACACATTCGATATTGCCGTGTTCTTACGTTACATCGAGGGGAAAAGTCAGCTTGTACAGTAATAAACTATACATAATATATATCCTGATACTCTTTACGTGTATCGTAAATTTTCTAACGTTGTGCGTATGTCACAAATATCGAAATAAATACTATCACACTACCAAATTACTTTAAGCACAAAATTTTCTATTTGATCAATAAGCAAGTAACGTACATCATAATCATCTTCTCAAATCTTCTATCTAATTGATTCATATTTAGCGTTAAACTAAACAACGGAGCTCGAGACTTGTGCCATCTACGACAATGAGATGAAAATACGTGTGACTGAATTATTTTACAAGTCTCTTCAGCAAGTGAAAAAAGTCGACTTGTCATTATGCAAATGATGAGAACATTTAACAAATGCGAGGAATGCTGAAATACTGTTAATCAAAAAGGCATGTTATGAGAGCGGTGTATTAGGCAGAACAAATGTTCCTATGAAGGGATCCAACGGTGGTTGGGGAAGTTGTGTGTAATGATCGGAGGGGTGATCGAGTTGAAGCGCGCGAATGATGTAAAAGGACACGTACGATGAGAGCGACTGAATGAACAAAATTTTTTTTTTTTTTTATAACGAAACCAGACGATTCTGTGTAAACAAAGCTCGATTCTCATGCAGAAATCTGATTTTCAACTAAATTATACGCCACAGAGAGTACACAGAGTGTTCCACTTCTAGCGAATCAATTGTTCGATTCGTAACACACAGTCTCTACAAGCAGAGACAATTAAAATGTTGAGACACACGATAGAGTTTTTGATAGTGCGTTGCGAGCGACTGAAAGGACCAATGACGAGCCAAGTGAATCCGGTAGAAGTGAAATGGTCTGTAATGTAAGCCAGATTGAAATGTATGTATGACACCGGAAGCGTGTGAAGAGATGCTTGTCTCGACTCGCGTTCAATCAAATCACTTACATAAATGCACTTGTGTATATAAATGTTTATTAATAAGATTAGCGAGATGACTCTCTCTTCCTTCGATTTCTTACTTCTATGAGGAAACAAAAAAAAAAAAAAAAATAGAAAAACAAAAAAAGAAATAAAGGACTGATCGTATTTTCTCTCTTGCTGTAAAATTAACAATTATACAAACAGATCACGAAAATATAAACTACTCTTAATAGAATAATAAACGATTAGAAATATCGGTTGCCCGTGAAGTGAACATCTGCCAACCGCTCTCACCTGTGTGTTGGCGGATGTGGTTAACAAGGTGTTCCTTTCTGGTGAACGATTTGGAGCAGAAGCCGCATCGGTGTGGAGACTCACCCGTGTGCTGGCGAACGTGGTTCAGAAGATGCTCCTTTCGCGTGAACGTCTTCGAGCAGAAGTCGCAGCGGTGCGGCGTCTCGCCCGTGTGCCACATTATGTGGTTCGTGAAGTGCTCCTTCCTCGTAAATGACTTACCTGTAGTACAGCAGCGGCAAACAGAAAAACCGAAAACAGGCACATTTTCACGTTAGATTGCAACACATATATATTGGACGGGTAAGAATTTTGCACGTAAATGGTGCGCGTATAGACACGCGCATGGGACGATTCCATGATCCGAAGATTAGGGATTTAGAAATACACGCAGTAAACATTTTTAAATCAACACATTTCCACATAAGTAAATATACTTCTGAACGAAGCGTGATCTTGGATTACTGTAGATCGTGTGAATCAGTAGGGGAGCGAAGATACGCTTCATTTGTCTACGCGTAAAGAAGTCACAAGAAGTCAAATTTACAATACAAATGCAAATGTAAAATACATAAAGTTAAAATACAATTAATTTGCAACGTTTCTCTGTGATATACGAGAAAGCAACATTTTGCGTTCTTTACGTAATTTGTTGAAATTGCATTAGACAGTTTGTCAGTGTGTATAAAATGTTGCTTTTTATTTCAAAAATATGCCGCAAAATCAAATAAAGTTGCAGGGAAAACGGAGCCTTTTGTCAATGTCTGATAACAGAGAGACGCGGTCAACGTGCGCTTGTATGTATACACGTGTCACGTGACATGTGTAAATGTCGGCGCGCATGCTTGTAATTCCGGTGCAGAACAAAATTACAAATTTCGAATTTGAGTGACGCGATTTTCCGCTTCGCCCGACCGCACAGTTCGCTCGCTGAAAATGCATTTACGTCACGTTTGCAACTAATTGCTCTTTCTCGCGACTGACACAATTTTTACACGCAAGAAAACACACGTTGTAACGAAATATACGATTCTCTCAAAAACCCGTGCGAACTGAGAGAGCGGACAAAATGGAGAGGATTATACTGCGAATCAAATTGGAACGCGAATAAATTTAAATGGACTTTTGAAACAGTAATGATTAAACAGTAGAAAAACTGTTCAATCGTTACTATACACTCCCCTATTCAGATAAAATTAACAAAATTGAATTCTCACGATAACGATGAGATCGTGTTTTATTCTGATATCTCGCAGAAGAAAATATCGCGGGGTATTTCGCAGCGAATGTTGTCAGCGAGACAACGATTAGAGGCAAAAGAAAGAGAAGAAAACCACCCCGGCGTCGTGAAAATTAATTCCGACGTATCAGATAAAATGGCACGTAAAACACAAATGTATTCGGGAAAGGGGGACCGGGAAGTGCGGCATTCAAGAACATGCGAGAGCGACAGGGAGAATATGCAACCGGCGATTCGCGTTATTATACAAACCGCTCAAATTTACGAAATAGCAAGTCATGCCATCACAGTTCACGACCAGACGTTGGGTGAAAAATAAAAAGGCCTCCTTTTGCAACAAGAGAGAGAGAGAGCCGGCCGGCGGCTGTGGTGGTTCGCGCGATTCCCGAGAACTGAAGAAGGAAGAAAGGGGTTCCCCGTCGTAGGAGGGCGGGTTAGGAGGGGTGCGAGCGGACGAGGGCAAGCGCACCGACACGATTCTCTAACATCAGAGGGGCGTCTCTTCGCTGTCTCTCTCTCACTCTCTCTCTTCGCCTCCGCGAAGGAATGCGCACGACCGCGAGAGAGCCGGCTGGACGAGGGAAAAAGGGGTGGCGGGCCGGTCGCTAGCGATGCGCGATCAATTCTCGCGAATTTTATTTCATCGCCGCGAATATCCGGCGCGGGTTGCGGCTGCAACGGCGGCTTGCCACCGCCGCCGCTGCCGCGCTCGCATACTGCATTCGGCATAACTTTTTTTTTCCTCTTTCTCTTTCTCGTTCGAACCGCATCGCGTTACCGAACGCGCAACGCACACGCTTGATTTTACAGGTAGAGAGAGAAAGAAAGAAAGAGAGAAAGGAGTGGAAAGAGAAGGAGAGACACTTGTCAAATCTCATCGATCGCGCCTAAGCTGTGACTGTTTCCGCTCAAAGCGTACAAATGCGTGACGCGACGAAATTGTGACTTTTTTTTACGAGTTATCCTCCCTCTCCCTTTTTTTTATTGCAAAGCTCGTTCGTTCTTCGACTAGGGATAAGCGATATGTGCTTTTTTCTAAATGCAATTTTTTTTTATCGATAAAGAACGGTCAAGCACATTGGTCAATGCGGAGGATAAGTTTGCAGAAAGATTATGCGTGGGAGAAAGGGGGAGAGCGAAACGAAAATTACAAACAAGCTTCTGAAGCTTACAATGCGTTCTCTGAGAAGTTTACACACTGTAGCAAGTTTTACACTACAATGCAAAATAAAATTAAAAGGACAAGAATATACGTTGCGTTTCTATTAAATTAAAATACAGAGAAAAAAATTATCAGTTTGTTACGCGCTAAACCTGTAATATATATTCACTTTTAAAAGTTGAGTCAATAATTTATTTTGTTTTTTCTTTTTCATCCCTTGATTCTCTTCATCCTGTAGAAATATATGTAATTCACACAAATGTTAAATACTTCGACAGAAACTAGTCTTCGGTCTCAAGAATTAGTGACATTAAACGTAAATGTTTTATAAGTTTAAATATTCCAAGTAAAAAATACTTTTAAATGAGAACAGCCTACGGATCACTTTATATTTGCAATAAAGATAAACTGTTTTAATTATTGTCGGCTGGGATGTATAATTAAATATTTTATACTTACCTTCTCAAAGCTTCAAATATGCGCTTCGGTAAATCCGCGAGATGACTTCGCGGTAACTCTTCGTATAATAAAATATTTAGCGACTAATATTTTACAATAAGTTGTTACAGACATGCTGTAAAATTTTACGACGAAATAATTCGCTCATAACTCAATCGATTCTAAATTTTTACACATTGCGAAATATTGTTAAACCGATGTGTCGTAAAAACTGAGAATAAAAATATATTACACTCGCGCGAGAAGCTGACGAAGGCGGAATTGTGTAAAGTTTCTGGAATCGTCCCATTAAGTATCGAAACTCGTTTACTGATATTCTGCGCTGATAAACGTTTCTTTTTCGTACTCGACGTTGATCGGGCAAATAAATATCGTCGCGTTCGAGCGGACAGTAATAGGATGACGTAATAAAATGGCAGAATTTGTTTTTCACTCACCGCATATTTCACAACGGAACGGCGTGTCGTTCGTGTGCGAACGCATATGATTAGCGAGATGTTCTTTGCGAGTATACTTTTTGCCACATGCTTGACAATGATGCGGAGTTTCTCCCGTATGCCACATCACATGATTCATAAAGTGTTCTTTCCGAGTGAAGCTCTTCTTGCAAATATCACATCGATGCGGAGTCTCGCCAGTGTGTTTGCGAACATGATTTACCATGTGTTCTTTTCGAGTGAATGTCTTGGAACAGTATTGGCATCTGCAACACAACAGCATCAAGATATTTCTTCTTCTTTCTAAAGTACGACAAATAATAATCGTCGAAGAAACAGCTTAACTTAATAATTTCGACCATTCGAAAAAAAGTAAAAAAAAAAGCGATTACCAACTTCAATTATTCTATATAAAAGTTTCGAGCGAGACACATAAGCGAATAGTTTACCTATACGGAGTCTCGCCGGTGTGGCATCTTGTGTGATTATCCAAATGTTCCTTACGCGCGAAGCTTTTACCGCAAACTGTGCAGTTGTACGGCTTGTCAGTGGAGTGTCTCTTCATGTGACGTTCCAGTGACGGCGCGTTTGCGAAAACATGGAAACAAACTGTGCAGGTGAACATAGATCCACCCAGGTGACACTTGCCGTGACGTGTAAGATCGCCCGAATTCGAGAACGCTTTACCGCACACCTGAGATTGGGTTTGTCATGTCGTTTAATACAAACGAATTTTAGATACATAAGTTCGTACGTAAAAGATTCATTACATCTATGTACCTGACACGTGAACGGTTTGCGTTCGGTATGATATCTGCGATGCACAATGAGTTGATAACGAAATTGGAAGATCTTCCCGCATATTTCGCAAGCGTGACTACCAACCGACACGGGTGATGCGCTTGGGCCAGGCGTTGCCTCCCCGTCGCTCGATTTTATGTCAAATTTGTTCAGTTGAACTTGCTGCACGATCGGCGTGCCGTTCTGTATCGTGGTGACTGTTTGCGTAGGTACAGTGCTGCCAACCAAAGTCGTACCGGCCGCAATTTCACTTTGCAACTTTCCGAAGACCTCGTGATACGCCAAGAGTTGATTAATGTCTTCGACATTCACCTGTCAAACAAAAAAATTTATCAAAATTATTTTTTCAATAGGTACGCTCTTCCAACATACTTGTTGCAATGACTGCAACAATATGCAATCTCTCTCGTACCTTGTACATATTTTGTACCATTTCCACACCAAGAGTCTTCGCCAAATCTTGCTCGTTCCCCGCGCTGATTTTCACTACCGATCCGTCCGCCGTTCTCACATCCATCATATGTCCTCCTGGTTTCAAATCAGGAACTTGAAATCTGCAAAAAGATTTGTTATTTTTATTTGTTTCAAGAAGATATCGTCAACAACAATTAAGAATTAGACGTCTTTGCACACGTACTGGGTCATATTCAGCTGTCGCAATTCCTTCTCTTTCTCAGGCTTTTCGGAATTGTTTTGACTTCCTCCTTCGGTAGTGGAATTTCCGCTGATGTTGACCCCGATCTGTTGTTGTTGCTGCTGCTGTTGTTGTTGCTGCTGTTGTTGCATCAAACTCTGTTGAAGATCTTGCGGAGGTTGTAACTGTAGATCGCATTGAACTTGACAGTGAACCTGATTGTCGCTACAACGCTCAGTGGTGCAACTACCGCCCTCGTCCTTGACTTTGTTGTCGTCTCGTTGTGCCGTCTGATTGTGCGCGGACGGTCCATTGTTCTGAGCGTTCTGATGATTTTGCATCTGGTGATGAGACTGCTGTTGCTGCTGCTGCTGCGACTGTTGTTGCTGTTGCTGCTGGTGCAGCTGCTGCTGTGCTTGCGCCTGCATTTGCTGTTGCATTTGTGCATGTGCAGCCTGCAGATGACTAACACTCGCCGGTATGTGTGCGCCGTCTAAATTCAAACCGGGAAGAGATACGGGAATCTGTCAAAATCAAAAATACACTAATTGTACACAGGTGTATAAATGTACATAAGTATATACTATTTATGCACACACACACACACACACACATACATACACACACACACACATATATCTGATTCGTCACGCTTGATTAAGAATCAAGAATTTCGAATAAAAATAGTTTATACAAGATTATATTGTCAATGTTTTTTATAAAATTGTATAAATACTTTCCGCTAATTGTTTTAAATATGCATAATCGTCAATCCGCAAATTTAATCTGCACGTATGCAAAACACAAATAATTAAAAAGGATAACTAATATAAAAAATCGTCTCTAGAAAGTGACAAATAAAATATAAATTTTGTTATCAAACTATAAAAGGATAGAAATATAATTATAAGTGTTGATGCTTTTTGTCTATTAGCCGTTACAGCTGTGTGCCGCCTACGCATAACCATGAAAAATTACGCGGCTCTCCTGCAAAAGCGTAACTTTACTCCAAATCGGAGTACCTTGTAAAGCATTCAAATTGTCATTACACAGTAACACGTGCCGCTACGCATTAACAAACCTGTGAATTTGACTGCAGAGAACTGTGGTGGCTGCTGCTGCTAACTGAAGGCTGATGATGATGATGCGCGGCTGTTGATTGTTGCTGATGATGCGAGCTGGAAGTCAACGCCATTTCCTGGTTGAGTGAAGAGGCTGGCTCTTTGGAGGAAGATGCCTCCCCACCTCCACCACTCCTATGCGAGGAGTGGTAGACCGAGACCTGAGGTAGCGGTCCGGGAAACAGATTGGTGAGGACCCAATACTTAGCTACCGAGGAGGCTAACGCTACGGCAGTACCTACACGCAGGTCCGCGGATGAATGGGGAATACTCCCTACATTGCCAAGACTCGCGGTCGAAGTAGCCAAACCACCTGGGTATGAAGGACGACCACTTTGACCCGCGTTTACATCCTACCGATATACATTCAAACATTTGTACAACATTGATAGGGCATGCAGCGGCATGCACCAGGCTGAAATCCAATCAACAAATGCGCCACTTTTCATATGTCTCTCTCTCCCTCTCTCTCTCTTTCTCCTTCTATCTGTCATTCTCTCTCTCTCACTCTCTCTCTCTTTCTCTAGTGTGATCTCTGTCATACATCCAAGAAAGATACTGTGGATTCGTTCGTGAAGACTTGTGCTATCAGATACAAGTAGATGTTTCTGTATCATGTGTACAGTGTGTGCGTATGTGCATTAAAAAAAACAAACGCTTTGTACATTCACCTGTGTCAAGCCATACAAACTAATTTGTAAATGGCTACTTCTGCTTTCAAGCTTACATACTTGAATAGGCAACTTGTTAGAACATTATGGTTAAGATATATATACTAAACTGAGAACAAGAGATAAAAGCAAAGTTAGAGTTACAAGAATAGACAAGTCCAAGCATAAGCTTCATATAAATGATATGTGCTACAAGCATTTCTAAAACTAAAACCTACAAAGTACACAACTCTCTAAGTGATGTTGTCACCAAATCATATGCGATATATAGAAAACACAAATAAAGATCTATAATAATATTTAATACAAATGTAATAATATTGCACACAGATATATAAATTCAGAACAATACTGATCGCTTTTATAGGTGTACATTAGACACATATATACACATGTATCTTATTTAAAATGACAAATTTAATCACAACAGAACAAAACAACTCTTACAGTGAACTGAAAACAAAAGAATTTGTATAATTAACAAATTTCGTTATCGAGATTTCGTTATGAACAGCACAGTACATCTGTGTAATTTATTATTTGCGCATTTGTAGTTTGGTATATAGCCTGTTTTTGCAACTGGAAAGTGTCTCACCTCTTGTTGTGCCTGCGTGGTCGCTGGCAATGCATGCTGTTCACTATTCATCTTCGTTCACTGAAGGATATCAGTTAATTGTGTCTGACACTTCATTTCTCATCCTGAAAAATATATTAACAATTATTTTAGTCACACAATATCTCTTGTTACATTGTCAAACATCTGGTAATTAACAGACTAAACTTATTTACTCACAGACTGTGTGACAATTAGGTGCAATAAAATTTTTAACAAGTTTGCAACGTTTGTTTTGTTGTGTAATATCGATTTGCAAAATATCCGACTGCGCGTATCACACCGCTAGTACACACACATACACACATTGTCGAATACTTAAAAAACGCGACCGTTATATTCGCGCGTATCGCAATTATACGCGAGAGAATGGGATTTCGTTACTCGCGACTTTGTCTTCCGAAGACAAACTGCGCGACCAACAATATGCGACGATTGTTGCGCCATTGAGGTCCGCCTGATTGGCGAAACGCACCATCGTTCTCGTTTAACCTCGAAAAATCAGCCGTGCCACGAATGCGACAAAATGAATCGTGCGTAATCGCGTCCGAGTGCGCGTAAACAATCGCGCCAGGCGAGCAGGCGCTGTGAGAACACAAGGAAAGCGCTGCT
The DNA here is from genome assembly GCA_014825455.1 of Pseudomyrmex pallidus. Classification (NCBI taxonomy): domain Eukaryota; kingdom Metazoa; phylum Arthropoda; class Insecta; order Hymenoptera; family Formicidae; genus Pseudomyrmex; species Pseudomyrmex pallidus. The sequence continues at coordinate 74,554 of QVNV01000990.1, read as the reverse complement.
CATGATGATGACGATGATAATAATTATGACGACGACAACGCGGAGCGAGAGAAAGAACGTCGCGCGTACGATTTACGTTTTAACCTCGCGCGGTAATAATTTTCTCGCGAGGCTCTCTTGTTCGCTCGCGAGCGGGAAAAGGGTGAGTCATCCTCGATGCGCGATGTGGCGCGGCGACGAAAGGTCTCGGTTCGTTTTGGTCGCGCAAAACCATTTGCTCGATCGTTTTCACGATTACGTCGCGCAGCGATCGAGATCTAAACAAAAACAATTAAGTAATCAAGGGAAGAGAAATTGCACGGCGTTTAAAAGCGCGAAACTTCAAAACGAGGGGGGACCTTGATGGCGCGAAACAATCGCGACGAAGGAACGAACGAGAGCGTGCCAACGGCGCGAGCGACCATTCGTCAGCATCCGCGGTGGTCGTCGCTCGGTGTCGTCGGCAAGTGCCCGTCGTCGAGCACCATGCTTTGTTGACACTCGCGTCATTCTCGTCTGGCACGCTCGCTCGTTTGCTTGCTTGCTTGCTTGCTCGCTCGTTCGTTCGTTCGTTCGCTCTTTCGTGTATGCAGAGAGCAACGGGGACAAGGGAGCCAACAAGATGGACGTGCTACGCGGATTCGGGGCGAGGGGGAAACGGACGCGCGGTATGGCGCAGAGCGGCGCGCCGCGGCGCAGTGCGACTCGACTCCGATTCTCGAGGGTTGAAATACGGGTAGAAGCAGGTAAATTAGAACTCACGTGGTGCGCGGTGCCGTCGGCGGTTCTCGCATCTCGTTGTCCGTCGGCTCCGTGGCCGCCTCCTCCTCGTCTCCTTTGCCGCACACACACACGTACATATACGGGGAGACGCGCGCTCGTCCCGACGAACGGGATGGAGCGGGGACAGGCAGGGAGGGAGGGAAAGCGGCGAAGGGGGCTCCGCGCAGCTTGCTTCTCTCGACACCGCCCCGCCGCACCGCGCTCTTTTCGGCCTCTCTCGACGTCTCACCTCACCAAGAGTGCCCACAAGCAAATCGCCGATAATGGCCACGCGCCCTCTCTCACCGTCTTCTCAATAGCCGCGACAGGCAGCCCGACCGAGTCAAAACGTAGGACGACCGTTCTTGGCCGCGCCGGACTCCGGACCGCGCGACAATTTCACAGAAACTTCACCGGCGGGACCTACGTGCTCGCGGTTAACAGAAAATACGACGACTGTCATGGCGGCCCCTCGCCCACCCCGCCGCAGGAACTTACGCGCGCAGGGCATCGCCAGGCCGATCGTCACGAGATCAAATTCTCGGGCGACTTTCGCCCGGCAATCCGATCGACGATGTCGAAAAATGAACTCCCAGCTCTATTTCGCGACGAAATCTCGTCGGCACGTTCGCATTATTCGCAAATAAATGCCGTGATTCGCTCTTGTTTCTCTCACGGGGATGCGCGCGCAGCCAGCAGGCGCACGCGCGTCTCGTCCATTTCCGGTGGCGGGAAAACTGAGCAATTCTGAAAGTATGTAGACGGACCGCGCGCTGCGCCATCTGACAACGATGCACGACGTTATTTGATCTGTTTAGGGCTTGTATTCACGACGAGCTAGAAATCGATGACTGTGTTCGAAAATTCTACTCGTCCGACAGAACCATTGTCAACCAATCAGGATGCAGAAATCTAATTGATTAATTAAATATTATTTTATTCGATGGAGAGAGAGGAGTTATCGAACGCAGTCGATCAAAAAGAGAATAATAGATGAATCGTATTAATTAATTAACCAAATTGCTAGAATGCGATTGGTCAAAATTATTATTTCTATCTATGTACACTGCGGACCAGGTTTTATTAGCGTCTTTAATATATTTTTGCTACACAGATGTGTGACCATCTATCATCTGTTTGCAGGTTGAAGTTTGCATGCATGTCGCATTTAAAAATAGTCTGATATAATCTGCACAGTTAACAAGTAAATAAGTTTTAACAATAATTAACAGATTTACTAAACTCGAGTATTATCCTTAATCTTTAGTTTTCAAAGAGCGGAATTAATGTTCTAACCTGCTTTTCCTTACAGATTTTTTTCTCGGAAAGAACGTAAACATTGCCACTGTCTAGCCAAGCAAGTTTGGAGAAAAAATGAGTAAGAACAAATACGTTGATTTGGCAACAGTAGGCACTAATTACGCCATGCGTATGAATCGCCTGAGCAATCGAATCTTTGGAGAAGTAGCCAGACCGACTAATTCGAAATCGATGAAAGTCGTTAAACTGTTTAGCGAGAAACCGATAAACAAACGACCGGAGATTGTCGAATATTATCCGAGACATAAAGAAACAGAAGCACTAATGACATATTTGCGCAATTATGGCTTGTACAGAGACGAGCATAAAGATTTCAAAGAGGAATACGATCGTCTGAGAGCTCTACGTGGTAAAACGAAGTGGATACCACCTCCCTTCAGAAACAAACCAAATAAAGAACAGGAACAATAAATCTGACTTATTTTTTACTCAAACACCAATGCAATGTTTTGTGAAGATGTTGCTTAACTAAAAGAAATATGTTATTAGATAACTATGTAATAATATACATAGCAAAAAGATGGAGCATTATGTGTTTTATTTATATCAGTTAAATAGAAAAATACGTTAGCCATCGTTTTCTCATTCACTCTTCCATCTCTGCTCTATTTTGTAGCTGTATTATGAGTATTTGTTACTTTATTGCGGAATGGTTATTTATATTAGATAAAATGATATCACACAACAGTCGTTTTATATAAATGTAAACAATTAAAAGCAAGTCCTCTAAAAACAAATATAAAAAGAATTTATTATTTATAAAGTTCTTGATATATTATTGCTATAATAAACATGGCACATAATGTATCTTATATTTTAAAATGTAATACATATTTGTACATACACAAAAGTCTGTTGAACGACGAAGTTTTCAGTTTTATAACTCATCCTTCTGCGACTCATCTTTTGTGTTTTCCTTCCTGCTTGTTGTCTTTTGTTTTCGTTTCTTCTTTTTAAGATTTCCAGTATCGCCTTTTTCATACAGACAAGAATCATTTTCTCCTTTCAACGCACGCTCTGAACACAAGTATCTGTACAAACAAATATTTTTATCTTGTAAATGATATACTTGAAACACAAACATCACATGTTCAATAAATACCTAATTAAAGGAATTTTTCCCTGGTAATTGTTGTACCAGGTTTCAATGTCACTTTCATAATTCTCCAACAAATTTTCACACTGCGTTTTTAGAGTGGTAATTTCCACAGATGGTTTATCCCAAAGTTCATATGGAATGCCCAGTTCTACTTTGACTCCCTTATCTCTGCAATTGTATATTGATTAATTTACAGAAAATATTAATATCAATTAACAATGTAATATTACTGAGATCTTACTTAAGATTATGGAGTGTTCTGAAGGTTTGACTCATGCCTTTCGCAAATCTTGTACTGTCTGTACGCTCTTTATGTATGTTGTATTCCAATATCTTCTCGCAAACATTTTCCATTGATTCTAACAGGCGCAATTCTCTGAAAAAAAAAAAAGAGAGCATTCTACAAGTCAGAATAACCATGTTCCACGTGTTATTATGCATTGCTTTACATGCTTACGATTTCCTATACTCTTTCTTCTTCTTTGGTGCAATATCATCCACTGAATATCCGATCTCTAACACATCATGGGTTTTTCCGGTTTCATCTAATCTAGCTTCAAGTTCCACCGCTAGAACTTTACATACTGTAATGTAGAATTATTGTTACATTCTTCACTTAAATTTAATCTTGTATTTGTTTCACATTATTGTAGAAATAACGTTAATTTTTTGTATTAACGATGTCATATTCTAAATTCACTATATAGCTTGTTTTTTCACTATGTATTGTTATTTAGACAAACTATTGCTCTTCAGAAGTAAACAATAAAATCACCTTCACATTTATTCGCATATTTCACCCCGTGTTCTTCCTCAAGATTATTAGCGATGACAGAACATGCGAATAATAACAAGTTCGATAAAATCACACGATCCACAAGCATATTGTATTTTATATTATATAACAAAATATAAGGAAAATGTTAACCGGCGAGTCATAAAAATCACTGAAATGTTACAAAAATGTTTTGGTGACTGTACGTCAAACAAAAACACTGCCGGCAATACATTCAACGCATCATCGAAGTACATACGTGTAAAAGTTGAATTGGTTTTGGTGCGCTTAGACCTGTAAGAAAGGTTAGTCTCTATGACGCCAAAGTACCAATTAATGTCGAGCGTAAATCAGGTTTACGATGTTCGTATTGGTAGATTTGCCGGACGTGACTACTTTGCGATTGGACCTTGTGGACGCAGCCTGCGCTCGCGATTGTCGCAAGCGCCAAGTGGAACTTACCCGTCATAATAACCGCGCAATATAATTTGTTTGTTGAACACGCAATAATCCTAAGAAGACGGTAAGTTTCTTTTACTATTTGCAAATAATTTCGTACTATGTATATACGTATAATGCATGAAATAAAAGCAATTTTTGGTAAAATCAACATTCGGTCTGTGTGTATAAACATAAACAATTTTAATAAACATAAAAGGAACATTTCAACCTTGTTTTTTCTTGCTATTATTATCTGCACAGGTCGTACACGCTATCATCACATGTTTCCGAACGTGTATATTGATTCCTATTGGCGTGTTTTGAATCACATACAATGACAGAAGAACTAAACTCTGCTCTTGCCTGGAAAAGCGTTTCATCAGGTCGGTTGTCGTACGCTGATCGTCGAAGTACGCACTTCACTGCGTCCACATCTCGTCATGGAATAAACGTGAAATACAGAAGAATCGTGTGATCACAATAAGACTGCGCGTTTTAGGACAAATTGAAGTAAAGCAAAAAACGTTTATTTATTTTTTTAGTGAACTCTTTTGTAAAGACTGTGTGTCGTCAAAGAGGTAAGTTGAATGTAATAAAAATTCCAAAGATGCGCAATTAAGATATAGCATACCTACTACTCCGAAGATAAAATAAATACATTATTCCATAAAATAATGAAAGTATAGTAAAAATAGACACTATAAAATGCATAGAAACCTCGTCTATAGACTTACGAGATGTGGCAATTTTTCATTCTTTCACATTTTGAAACTTGCTTTCTGTTCAACAGTTACAGCTCATTGCTCTCAAAATGATTTCTTCAACTTTACTTCTTCTTGCATCCATCTTTCTTCTTCGTAAGTAAAACCAGACAAAACTGTAATAAAAATCATAAATATAAGAAACGTAAAAGTAAATACATTATCCATAAACATATCCATAAAATCTTCAATGAAATGTAGAATCGAACACTATATTCTGATAACATTTATATTAAATTTTAGTAATATATGAACAGCAAATTCTTCGACACAGCTTAAACTTTATTGAAATTTCATATCGTGTCTTTTTTTTTTCAACAGACATGACGCGATGTGAGAACAATATGAGTTCCGTAATTCTACCAACGATAAAGCCCAAACAAACACCGTTTCGGGTAAAAAAAAAAAAAAAAGAATTTTTCTTTCTAATTGAATAAAATATCTTGCAGATCTTTAATAAATTCTGTATGAGTTTTAATTTAAAAATTCAGAAATATTAAATAGTTCACATTCGTATTAGATAATAATTAATTTTAAAGCCCATTTTTAAACACAATTTTAAGAGATCGTTACTTACAGATTATTTTAGGAAGTTCAAAGTCTGGCAGACTTTTCTGTGGCGGAACCCTAATTAATAATAATTACGTTCTTACTGCTGCTGAATGCGTTGTACGGTAAGTGGATTTTTAATCAAGAAGATGGAAATAATGAAAGAGAATATAGTTTGGTGTAAGAGAAAACTGCTATAATATATGTCAATATATTTTTTTGCTGTAATTACAGCCGACGAGCTGACGATATAAATGCATATACTGCCGTTATGAATTTAGATAAGGATGATATTTCTCTTAATACGCGTAGGATTAGGAAAATATTTATACACGATGAATACGTTCTAAGCAAATCGTGGCATCACGACATCGCGTTACTCAGAGTAAACTATTCATAGAGCAGTTTTTTATTTTTATTTTGTTTTTTATTCAAATATTTTTTTTACTCATAGTTACTGCAAATTTGTTTCGTTTTTTAGTTAGGAGTGTATATTCTTCCTACAACACTTGAGATGGATTTTGTACCCTGGAGTAATAAGAGTTCTTTGCCTCAAAATGGGGTAGACCAACTATTGAGACAAACATCCTTACTGTTAAAACTTTTTGGATATGGAATAATATCTGTAAGTACAAGAAATTAGCAATATACTCTTTGACGTCATTTACCGTGAAGTAATAACTTTGTTTCTTGACATTTATAGGAATCCAGGCTACCAGGATCCTTCAGACTGAGAGAATCTTTTACTTATATAGTCAATTGGGAAAGTTGCAGAAAGATGTACAAAGAAGTTCAGTACACAATCACCGATTCGCATATCTGCGCATATGATCCACTCAGATACGAAAAGCTCCGCACTGTAAGTAATATAACAACTAGTTAAACTCGCATGTGTTTTAACATAGAAAATATTTTATTGTTTTTCAGAGTGACGTAGGCAGTGGTTTGATTTTTAATGACACCATAATTGTCGGGATTGCATTAAGCTCAAGCGGAGGAATCTTACGTCCAGAAACGTACTATCCGATGTTGTTTACCAATGTAACTCGCTATCGTGACTGGATCTTAGAGATACTCAATAGATCTGAAGAACATTACTATGGTACAGAATGAATCAAGGAAAATAATATTGAAGACGAACATTCGATTGTTATATTCTTACATTGTTATCACCATTCAGTACAGCATTCTACAATATCCCAACGATCTTGTTGGTAGAACCTTGTTGCATAAAATTCTGTCACAGTTTTAATAGAAAGTAATCTATTATTAAAAAAAAAAGTACAAAATGTTGCAATAAGGAAAATAATAATTATATAATTATATAATTATTTTTGGTGTATCTTTAAGATACATATTTATATTTACTATGTAAATATAAATATATATCTGTATGTAAATTTATATTTACTATGTAAATATAAATATATATCTAAAAAAATTATTGTGTTGCTGTATTTTTAGGAGAATGATGATTTAGGAGAACATGGATACGTTACACAGTCGTGTACTAATAGTAACTTGTAAATCATTATGAAGATTATAATGACTTTCTATGGCTTTTTAAATTATTAACAAATTAATAATAAGAACCAGAATGTTACGGTTTGTAATTAAAAACAAAATTTATACGCAGATGGTTATTTATATGTGGTAAAATAAATGTTTTGATTACAAAACAGTTTTATTTTTTGGGAATATCTATACCTTGGTCTCTAGAAATTTATGAAATATGATATTTCATGACGTTTTCATAATGTGAAGACGCGTTATGTGCGTTTGTGTTGTCAATATGTTACAAAGTTTATTCTCTGTTAGAATAACTAATTGTTAATCCACATTGGTCGATTAGCCAAATACGACTGGTTATTTCCGTAAGATCTACCATTTTCATTGTCAAAACCTGACCTACGATCGCGAGATTGTTGCAATCGCCAAGTGGAACCCACTTGCAATAAAACAGATGATTGCACGGTTAACCCTGTCACTGTAGCACGCGCCGGACAAAGCTCTCGACATTCCCACAAGTCGATGTAAATGTAAGACATCGTGCAAGAATTTTTTCAAGTATCACCATGGGGATACTGGAGAAGATCTCCGAAATTGAGAAGGAAATTGCACGAACGCAGAAAAATAAAGGTGAGGTATTGCAACTGTTACGTTGTGTCTCTTAACCTGTCCATTTAAATTAGCCTTTCACATTTGTGTGGTTCTGAACCGAAAGAAAATCTGAAATACTCATCGCGACACATTGGATTTGTAAAATTCAATTGCAGCTACCGAATATCATTTGGGTCTATTGAAAGCAAAACTCGCCAAGTACAGGTCTCAGCTTTTGGAACCGTCAAAGAAATCGGAAAAGGGTGAAGGTTTTGACGTACTGAAATCGGGAGATGCGAGAGTTGCACTTATTGGTTTTCCGTCAGTTGGCAAATCTACCTTACTCAGCACCTTGACAGCTACAGAGTCGGAAGCTGCGTCGTATGAGTTCACCACTCTGACATGTATACCCGGGGTTATCGAATACAAAGGCGCTAGCATACAATTGCTGGATCTGCCTGGTATAATTGAAGGAGCAGCGCAGGTAAACAAACTGAAAATTGGTACACAGTAGCTGTGTTGAATCATTGAAGAAATCTATGTACTGTTCTAGGGAAAAGGACGAGGTAGACAAGTCATATCGGTTGCTAGAACAGCTGACCTGGTTCTCATGATGTTGGACGCAACCAAGCAAGACGTTCAACGACAACTCTTAGAAAAGGAATTGGAATCAGTTGGGATTAGACTCAATAAGAAGAAGCCAAACATATATTTCAAAGTGAAGAAAGGTGGTGGTGTTGCTTTCAATTCTACGTGTCCCTTGACAAAAGTAGATGAGAAACTAGTTCAAATGATTCTACATGAGTATAAAATTTTCAATGCCGAGGTGCTCTTTCGTGAGGATTGCGGGGCTGACGAATTGATTGACGTCATCAACGCAAACCGAGTATACCTACCCTGTTTGTATGTATATAATAAAATAGATCAAATATCGATAGAAGAAGTCGACCGGATCGCTAGGCAACCCAACAGTGTTGTAGTTAGGTAAAAGAAGATACGTTTCGCAAAATATATGTGAATCTCTCTTTTTCACGGACAAAAAGATTTGATATCTTTCATTTATTTTGCACATTAATATCGTGGTTCTTTCTTTGTTAGTTGTAATATGAAGTTGAATCTTGATTTCCTGCTCGAGATATTATGGGAATATCTGTCTCTTATAAGGGTTTATACAAAAAAGCCAGGACAGCCACCTGACTTTGTACAAGGTTTGATATTGAGGAAGGGGGTGACGGTAGAACACGTATGCCACGCGATTCACCGAACGCTTGCTCAACAATTCAAATACGCTCTTGTGTGGGTAAGTACTGAACATTCATGTGCAATGACGTGCACGGACATATACACCTTAGATATTAATTTAGTTGACTGCTAGAGACCGTTACTGATATCACATGTGAATTATGTGTTTCGCTTAGGGCACAAGTACTAAATATTCACCTCAAAGAGTAGGACTGCAGCATGTGATGCACGACGAGGATGTCATACAAATAATGAAAAAATAAATTCCTACTAAACACCCATAAAATTCGATGAGAAAACGTGGATAGCAATATAGGCCTTATTTAGCCTTCTATACACTACACACACACACACACACACATACGTGTACACCTACAAAATGTATAAATAAAAGAAGAAAATTACTTACAAAATTCTATGGTATTAAGATGAATGTAATACGTTTGAATTGCATATTTTAAGAAGCTTGTGACCTGCAGACAACTTGTTTAAATAAACTTTGTAAAAACAAAGAGTTTACTTGTTTATTCGCTTAATACGAGAAAAGTGTGTGAGTTAAAATAAGAGATTCGGTGATAAATAAATTCCTCGCGAGTGAAGATCAGTCGGTTCTTAACGGAACCGGAATCTGCCCGAAGAGTCGATGAAAGTTTTGAATGTAAATTGTTTTCATGATTAAGAAGAAGAACTTTGTATGGTTTTGATAAAATAAATATTGAATTTTATATTAAAAAAAAATGGATTGTGTTTTATGTTCGCAAACCCTCCAATACTTGTCTCACGTGTGCGCAAGTGTTCCAAAGCTCTTTCGGTTTTGTAAAAACAAAAAAAAAAAAGAAAAGACATTTTTGTTTCAACTTGAAGATCTTTCAAGGAATCTACAATCGTGTTGTGTGCTTTTAGACAGTGATAATGATTTCGATAATGTATTGTATAACGATTGTGGTACGCTGATGTTGCATAATCCGGAAGTGTATACCATCGTGTCCTTGCTCGGTGTCGTTTTTCCGGTCGGCGAATTTGAGGACAAGTGCGATTCGAACGCACTGTTCGTCCCATTCGTTGCCCTCACGCGATTCAAATGAATAATGAATGACGTTCCCGCGGCACGACGGATACCGCAAAGAATGCGCGCGTGGATCCCACTGGCGCATATATTATTGTATCGTCGTTTTTCGTTCTTCTTCGGTTTGAACACTTCTTCTCTCTTTCTCACGCCTCTATTCCGCTCTCCTCGCCGCCGAGCGCGCGTATACGAAAATGCGTTCGCTACTCGCGCGAAGACACACATCCTGATTACTAATTCACGTAGCCGCGGACTACTTCCCCGCCTCGTTGTGACACCAAATCCCATATTCCGGTCAGAATGGAGAGTCAGCGAGCCCCCTTCCGACGCGACGAGCTCGATGATCCACGCAAGCGAGCGATTCGCACCGGATCTTACACAGAGATTGTTTCGCGCTGTCTGGAAATATTCGTTTCTCGGTGGCGAATTTCACGATAAATTTGAATTTTTGCGACATGCTTTCGCCTCACGCAAAACACGCGCGCGAGGATTCCATCCGTCGATTTCTAGTGGCGCAAGGACATTTCACAGAAATCGAGCGAACAAGATCGCATAAATCGACGCGACCGTATTCTATTCCGGTCTGATTTTCTTAGACTAACTTTTTGTAACGTGCAATAACAAAGTACGCGTACAAATGTAACAGGTTTTGCTCCGCTTTAACGCTCGCTTGTGCGGTCGAGTACCTACATGGATTTTTTCTAACTCTTGTCACAGATCGTGAACCGAAAAGCTTGCACCACACGCGTCTTTCATTAATAGACGACGAGAGAGAGTGCGTTCTATTTCTATTGTTCGTGATAAATGAGAGATATGGATCTATAAAAGCGATAATAGAAACGCGATTACACTCGACTGACGTGCATCTGCGAATCAACGGTAATGATGTCCGATTAACTTACGATCAGATTAATCGAGCCGGTGGGTCACGCACGTCAATTAGTGTTGCGAGTCAATTTCTAAACTTTTTCGTTACAATTATATACCATCTGTATACCGAGGCTATTCATTATCTTATCTATTCTCATTTCTAATCGTAGAGATCTTTAATGAGTGTAGCGCTAAAACAGTTTGTGTAAAAAATTAATTTCCACTACGTACGATCCGTCTAATATTTATTACGTTTGCGCTGACAACAAACGCGGTCAACGCAGATGTGCGAAGTAACAAGAGGGAACAAAAACACAGTTTACCGCACAAATTTATTCAAAATGTAAACTAATTTTTTTTTTAATTCAAATAGATATGTTTTCCGTATGTTTACCATCTTGTACGCAACGTTCCCGCATGTCATCTCCTCACAAACAAATCTTTCACGCGAGGAAATATAAATCCGCATTTTTTTTTTCCAAATACCGTCTTTGAGAGCAAATTAACATTTTCAGCAGATAAAAATCAAACATCACAAAAAGAGAGTATGTCATATTTTTCCCCCCTTACTTTCTCCTCGAAAAGTTCTCGCAGAAACTTTCAGAAAAAAAAAAAGCGAACATAGTCGCCGGTGATGTCTTGCACATCGTCGCACATAACTGCGAGGTGTCGAAGCTCCTTCGATCAATAGACCGTAACGTGCTGAACGAGAAAGACTTTGTGTGTGCGAGCATGTGTGTTAGATCTATAAAGATTATCTCTCGGGAGTAGTCTCGAAGCGTGAAATCGTTCCAGAAACTAGAATGTATCGCACAACAAAAATCGTCGTCGCCGCTCCGAGCGTTAGAGACGGGGCGGATGCTGGACGGTATGATCGGCAGCACATCGGTAGCTACTATGCCATTCTCATAGAAGGAAGTCGCCCGGTATTTACAGTTAGATCGGCCGGCCCGATGGCCATCGAACGCGTGCGTGTTGCTTTCGCTCCTCGTTCGCGACGAGGAGGCAAACGTTTCATTTCTGTGATTTTTATCTTCGGCTTGACTTAACACCGGCAAGATCATGTTTTAATAAATGAAAGAAAAAAAAAAGAGAAGTGATACATCTAATAATCATTCGACGTAACGTAGATCACAATCGACTTTTAATGTGTTGTTTCTAATAATTACGATGTAATCGATCAATATTTTTTATACAGAACTCTCGAGTCTGTTGAATATTTATTAATCAAGCTCGCGCACGCACACACACACACACATTGGCTTTAATTTCTCTTTCAAGATTTTAATTATATTCAAAGAAAAAGAAATTCCTTCCCGCTATTCATTCTCTGCTTCGTATCGTTGATGTTTCGACGAATACGATGTCACATAAGATCGCACTTATTCTGTAAAAAAAAAAAAAAAATATCTTGTTATTTAAAATATTAATATTAATACATAAAAAACACTCTCTCTTCGTTTCTCTCTGCACGGGTCACGCTTTTTTTCATCGAAATAAATTCTAGTATCAAAAGTCGATTTTAACAACGAATATATATTTATCCCCTCTTTCCGCAACAAACTGATGAAATCAATAGACATAAGTGATGTTGAAACAAATTGCCTATGTGAATTAACTATATCCAGAAAATTGTATCTAATCACTATAATATCTAGTCCTACATTTCCAGATTATTAATGACGACATTGAAAACAGAGAGACCCACTACTCAAACAAAAAAAAAATTTTAATAAATGTGCACGACAGAATAATGGATCAATTGGCCGATATAATGTTCTCTGCTCACAATTACTCGCATTACGCAGCACAACGTGTAATTAGCCGCCTCAAAACCAAACAGCCGGCATTATCGATCTGGGTAAACCGCATTATGTTCATTGCAAAAGTAGTACATCCAACACGAGCACCGTCATCAGACGAGATATTAAACGATTCACTAGAGGGAACGAGAGTGATAATGATTGTCTAACGCGCGTTTCACTTGTCACAGATCTGTTTCTTGAAGAAAGAGAGAAAGACAGAGACGAGCGATTTAATATGTGCTTATTTTTATCAAGCGTAAAAAATTTCAAGTGTTCAAATTCAAAAAAATCAAAATAAGATCACAGCCAAAAGAATGCAAAAATCGAAAGTATTTAAAGGTAACTAGTCTTGAACCTTTTTACACTACGTTTCTCTCGCGGAAATAATTATCGGAAAAGCTTCTTAAGAAGAGAAATATCACGCGGATTAAAAAAAAAAAAATTATTAAGGAGAAAACGCGAGAGTTGGATATAAGACAGACACGTAAACTGGTTGGAGAAGATTCGCGATTGTTGTTATTCCGCGCGAATATATTTCCGTCTTAAAAAAAACCTGTTGGCAGGATGCGAAATATCCGTTTCTGGATCCGCGTGTGTATAAAATGCACGCACGCACGAAAGGGAGAAAACGCGCGGAGACCACGTGGATAGCGAGAAGCGGAGGTAGGTGAGGATAGATATTTTGTACAGTACGAACGAATGCAGAAAGAGCACGACGGGAAAGAGGACGACGAAGGAGCATGAAAGGAGGTGGAGGTGCGAGTTGGTATAAAAGGATCGCGTTGCGGCGCCTCGTCTGTTTCAACACTCTCACCGGGATCGTTCGGTGGATCGCTCGGTGAAGAAACGGAACGTATACGCGTTGTCATCGATTGTCTCCGATTTCCAAGAAGATAAGGAGTTTAAGACAGAAAGAAAAAAAAGAGACAGACAAAGAGAGAGAGAAGAGAGAGGTGAGTGCCCAAAGGATTATCGCACCCGCCAAAAAAAAAAAAAAAAAAGTGGAGAACAAGTTTCCGCCACTCCGGATCTACGAAACAACCTCTCGACTCCGAGTCGTTCGCTCCCCTCGCTCTTTTCCGCGATCGAGTAATCTCGAAGGGACGATTCTCCCCCTGATATTGTGACACTGTGTGCAACAATTGTAGTGGAGTAACCGGTATACTCTGCGTGTGATGTATCTATTCGGATACGTACGCATGTTTTGCCGGACAACTTAGTTGTGCAGTTGGTTTCCCTCGGTTGAATCTCTATGTAAGACTCTCGTCGCATGCACAAGATTTACTTCCGGGTTGATGTTATCAAACGCCTGTTGCTCGCGAAGGTATAACTTTAAAGTAGTCTTCTTTCTGCTCGCCTCTTTCAACAGAAGGTGCGTATGTGTAACACGAGCTTCAATAGAAGATACGTCGAGCGAATCGTCGCTAAAAATATAAAAAAGAAGCATAAAACAAAATTGATTTCAGTGCAACTTGGTTTATATTATTTGTCTTTTCGAACGAAGCCTCATTTTATTTATTTTACCGTTTCAATTTCACCGAGTGAAATAAGTAAATTAATTAATCGCTTACTTTCGGAAAAAGAATTATAAGCAGATTTTTGACAGAAGGAACGCGAGATTTCGATAATAAATTGTAATGAGAACAAAACTAACGGGAAAACATTCTCACGAAATACGTGAAAAATATTTTACATACAAAACACTTGTGTGAGAATACAATTTGATATAAATTCACAAGGTTGTTTTTTAAACGCGCTTGAAGAAGATAACTTGTGTCTTTTGGTCTGACCTCTCGCACAACTTGTGAATAAATTTTCAATTCATCTGGTTGTTATTCCATTCGCAACACGTTGGTTGTTCCGAATAAGATGTTGAATTTTATTGCGACTCGTGAAATACATCACATCTACACGACAATTCCGCGAATTCGTGCTGCGAAAGCTGAAGGTGTATTGTACGCGTAAGAATGCGCGGTATACTACGGGAACTGGCAAACGGGTTAATCGCGCCGGTCGTATATCTATGTGCGTCTCGGTTAACAAATATTCTCTTTCTCATCGGCAATTTGCGCGCGCGATTAATGGACAGATTATTTATTTATCGTCCACATATAGACAAGTCAATCGTTGCCGTCAACACGTCCCGCGTTCAACTTGGTTGACCCCGAAGAGTAACACGAAGTCGACCAACTGCACTTCTCTATCCACGGACTCTTCGGCATATTTGTGCTATTTTCAAAGAAGGCAGAATTTTTATACGTACACGTTCTTTGATTAACCAGCAATTAATTTTGTTTTTCTTTTATACTTCTGTTGTAGAGCCATGAGACTAGCGGCAGTGCTAACGTTACTGTGCTGTCTGGCGATAGGAGCACTCGCCTCGCCAGTGCCCAAGATCGCCGATAGTGAAACATTAACTCACAACGTCCTGGGAACCGGCAGACAGGCGTCCGCGCCGGCAGTTCCTGCCTCTAGCGACGACGACGACGACGATGACGACGATGACGACGACGTAGATCTAGATATCACCGGTGACGACGACGACGACGACGACGACGAAGAGGACGACGATGATGACGACGATGACGAGGGTGATTATCTGGAGCGTTTCATCGAAGATATACTCGGAGGTGAGAAGTTTGTTACTTGAATTTTTAATTGAACGATTTTGTTTTTCTGCGATTGCATCGAGAAATGAAAACGTAACAGTTTGAAGACCGAAAAATAATATAAAGCCACGAAGTCTCTCCTGTATAAATGAATCTGTAAAATGAAACAAACAACTTGCAACTTGTTTCGTTCGCGAAAGTTAAAACGAAGAACGCGACAATCGCGTTTCCTCCTCCTCTCAATTTGTATTTGCCGTATCAATTTCCTTTCCCGCTAAATCGAACAATAGAGAATTCGCGCGAACTGACACCGTTATGCAAACGCGCGAATTTTTTTTCTCTCTGTGCGCGTTGTTCAAAGAATATTTCTCCTTTCTTCTCTCCGTTTCTCCGTTCTTTCCTTTCTCACACACACGCGATAACGGTACGAGGTGCTTGAACTCGTCCAAATTAACATAAATCGACAGCGATCCTCGTTCGGAAAAAAATTTCTACGCGCTACTTCTTCACATTGGCCTGAATACCGAAAGATAATTCGAGTTCTCGATCTTCTCAGCCGTCTCTTTTACACAAGGAACGTTAAGATTGTATGTAAAATATACGTACGTACATAAACGTCGTAGCGCGTAAACTTCTCGTCAAGGTTTCATAATCCCAATTAAGATTGATTTGTTATTTCATTTACCTTGAAATTTCTCTCATCTTACGTAATTCCGTTTCCATTTCTGATATAATGGCAAAAAGTGTCCTCAAATACGCCGTTGGTCACTTAAAAAATCCGTTCGATCTACATCCACAGGAGATGACGACGACGATGACGACGAGGAAGACACGGCTCCGGCCGCCGTCGCCACACCTGTCGCACCTGTAGCGCCCGCAACACCTCCATCTGCTTCGCAGCAGCTACCGCTATCCGTGGTGGCCGATCTGAACCAAGCCGCCGCCGAGGGAGCCGCGGAGGAAGCCGCAGCTGCGGCTGAGGTGATCGCCGAGAACGACGCCGAGAGCTACGAGGACGAGGACACGAGCGACGTTGTCTCCAACGAGGGCCAGGCCGCGTCCAACGTGCACGAGTCGACGCTTGAAGGTGCCGAGTCCATCTCGAATCCGGTGGCAGTCAACGCCGTCGGGACGCCGGTGTCGCCCGGCGGCGTCGCGGCTGCTGCTCCGGCCACGACAACCGATGACGATGACGACGACGACGACGACGACGACGATGACGACGACGATGACTTAGACGTAGACATCACAGAAGAGGACGATGACGATGACGATGACGACGATGAGGACGACGACGACGATGACGAGGACGACGAGGTGGATGACATCGCCAGCATCGCCGGCGCTAGACACGCACGTGAGTTCAAGGGCAAGAAGGCCAAGAAAGGCCATAGCGCCAAACACGCTCGCAAGTCGCGCAAGTCGCCCGCGCGATCGGTCTCTTACTCTTCTTCTTCTTCTTCTTCTTCTAAGTCTTCATCTTCATCTTCTTCTTCCTCTCCCTCTTCTCCCGCGTCGAAAAGCGTTTAGACCGAAAATCGAGAATCAGTGGCAAGTGCAAAGTGATTACCCGACTTCGCGCTCGACTCTTCACTGACGCGACGACACGATGATGTCGTTTTTCTCGCACAGAACTTTTTTTCGAAGGCGATCGTTGCACACCAATGATAGTCTTATCGAATTAATTAATTCCAGCCGAGCGCCTGCGACTTCGCGTCTCAGCTCGATCAACTGTCCGCCAGGCCTAATCGCGCGACACTTTATACAGTGTAATATTTATTAATATTGTTTTTCTCAATTAATTTATTAATTTTATTTTTGTAAGTGTTTAAGAAATTTTTAATAATTCGTTTTTCTCATGACAATCGAGCGTTTCTCAATAAGCTTCTGCTCGAGAAGCTACTCGCGACTATCCGCGCTACGAGCAGAACTTCAGACTTTCTGCTTGTGTGGTCTTTAGCGCTCTAGACGATGAACTACTTTGCTCTAAAACATTGCCCTTGTAGTGTTTAGTTATTTATTGTATTTTATATTTTATTTAATACGCGGTATTGTATTTTATATTATTTAATACGCGGTAATACAATCTCTCCGTTTTGATATCGCGTCGTAACTTCATATACGGTTTCTGTGGCCGGTATTCGAAGTCGGGTCTTGTATTCGAGATCGTCCTAAGTTTGTTTTCAGATGATGTCGTGATTTCACTGACTGCAGAGCGTCTGAAGATAAACTTGAGACGATATTAAATACAAGATTCGACTACGAATCGAAAGCGATCTATGTTTTTTTTTCTCCTCCCCTATCTTCTGTCTCTCGTAGTTCTCTTAGCGGGGCTTGCTCTGTTTTCATCATGAGGCTTTTACGTAACGTGTTACAAAAAGGGTGTGCAAGAGTAACTGATACCCTCTCAAAAGACGCACGTCGTCTTATAGTGTATCTTATAACTTGAGATGTAGTCGTGCCACGCGTGTACATTGGAAATTGCGCATGAGTAAAATTTAGTGAGCTCCTTCATCGGAGAAGCGGACACGCGCGCTGGGCAACACAAACGTTCCAAAAAAAAAAAAAAACGTTTGACACAATTATCCGTCAGATGACAAGTGTGAAACTCAAGGCATATCTCTTGTTCTAAGTGTTAAGAAACGTCAGTTAGTGAATAACACATTTATCTAAAATATAGTTGAATGATATTTATTCTTTTTTGGATCTTTGTGTTGCTTGAAGTAGCATTGAAGTTGCTTTGGTGCGGTGACCTCACGTCACGTATTTCCCTCGTTTTCCAACATTCGCGATCCGATCGCAAAAAATAAATGAAAAAAAGAGAAAGGAAGAGAACGGAGAGAGATTGTGTGTGCGCATGAGAGAGAAAGGAAGACCCAGATATACATATATACGTACCATTCAGTCTCATCTGCGGGATCTGACGAGATCCCGTCTTTCCGAGTCAAGTGATAAGTCACGCTTAATCTGGTAGCGATATTTTCATCTTTCATCCGTGCAATTTGTTCGCTCTTATAAAATCTACAAGCACAAATTTGATTGTAATACAATTTTGACTTGCCTGTACATAATAAAAGTTACATATTCGTCACCTGCCAGATTAAACGGATGATCAGGACGAACGGTGTTCGATTCTGTGTTCCAACGTGCGCGATCGAATTGAAAGATTTTCTAACGTTACTTCTTTGTGTAGACCAAGACCAAGACTTGTACAGAGACTATACATTGTTCGTGTCTTCTGAAAAAAGATTGAAAATACAGATAATTTATTATTTTTACAAAATTGTGTATATCGTCTCTTATTTATTTCACCACCGTCCAGTCGAATCAGTCGTGCGTGTTCAATGTCCAGATACACCTTGTTGTCACGCGCGCGCGTGACTCAGGAGGGAATGCGAGTTCTCTCCGTTTTCCCTCCTTCGAAGCAACACGATTTCTCGACAAAATCGCTAATCTTCTTCGACCGGGAAGTTCAAGCCACCTTTGGTCACAGAAAGAGAGAGAGAGAGAGAGAGAGAAAGAAAAACGCGGGAAAAATCTGGACGGTTGTCTCGAGTAAAAAATACGGAAGGCATTTTTAAGAGCGTGTCACTGAATAAGTTGAATTCGACGGGAAATCGTTCGATCTCCGGCTGAGGAAAAGACGTGACGTGCAGCAACCCGCCTGGCTATTTAAATGCGTTCGATAACAGCGCTTCTCTTTTCCTGTCTTCTTCCCATGTTAGCTTTCTTGTTTTTTTTTTTTTTTTTTTTTTTTTTTTTTTTTGTTTTGTTCTTGTCGCTCGTTTTCTCACGAGACCGTAATCGCTCTTGTCTGCTGTCGCTTCAGTAATTTGCCAAGTAGTTCGCGTGTTTGGTGGACGGTTTTTTGGACAATTGACTGCAACAACGTGTAACTGGACAGCACAGCGCACGATGTCTCTCTCCATTTTACCATTTCATTCAGTATTCCCGTTTCTCCCACACCTTCCTCCCAAGTAGATATAGAATTTAGTAGTTAGAAACTAACTATATGCGGTAGTTGTGTAATAAGAGAAGTTAATAGTTGATACACATATATAATTAAACAAAAGAAAATATTTGGTGGCAAAAAGATGATGTTGTTTGCTGATCTAAGGGCAGATGTTCAAATGTCTCTTTCATTGTAGATCGCTCTATAGCTGTAGATTCTCTTTTATTATTTCTAGTTAGATCTGTTCTCTCTGTCTTAGAGCTTGTACATCTCTGGTAGTTTTATTTTTGCTTCATTCTTTGCTAGTTCTTAATATAATATACGATTTAACAACATTGGATAACACGATCTTTGGAGTCGCGGCTAAAACTCGATCCGATGTGGAGGCAGCGAGACAAACATCCGAAGATTTGATCAAAAAGAGAGAAAAAAAAAGAGAAAAAAAAAAACAAACGCCGCTATCAGCTTACGAACGGGGAGTCTTTAATCAGCCGTCACGCCACGTTCAATTAACTTTCTACATATCTGCCGGGTTTAAGTCCAACAAAGGTGCGACCGCGTTGAAATTTTTTCCCGGCTTTCACCAGAAGTAGCCGGTCGAAAAAGAAACGAGGCCGCTGACCCACAGAGAGCTCGCGCAACGGAAGAGCCTTCTCCGGCTGCGACCCTGACCTATTATCGAAGTTATCAAGCCGAATGTCCTTCGATTGTCGTCGCGTGACACGCTTCTCGAAAACTACGCGACTTATCATCGCTGTTAATCTCTCGGTTGTGCGCGAATTTGATTGACTCGCATTTCGTTCTTTTCAAGAGTAAAATATTTATTGAAAAAGCGAAAATATTTGTCTTTGGCCTTAAGCGATCAATATTGAGAGTGTTTTTGGAATACGGGCGTGTGAAAAAATTTATCTCATGTGGAATTCGAATATAATTACTGAAATACAAATGCGAGTGACACGAAACTGGGATATGTGTGCGATATAAAAATAAATATTTTTTCTACTTCAAACGGAGTCGAAATGCTGACGGAGTGAGCTCGTTATCGAGAGACACACCGATCTGCATTCACCGTCTGTCTATGCCAGTAAGTAAACGGCCTTGATATCGCCTGTGGCACGAGAGTCTCATCACTGATGCGACTCCGGAAGAAAGTGTGCTTACATGCTGCAGGTGCAACGGCCGGGAGAGAGTTTTTAGGTGGGCAGAGCGCGCGTCCACCGAGGGGGAGAAGTGTCTCTCGACGGCTACATATACGTGCGCGAGCTCTGAACGCGTGTCCGCGCACTAGATGGGTCTGAGCGATGTGGTACCGAACGAGGTCGTGGCCTAGATCGGGGACCAGTTTGGCCGCGCCGAAGAATTCCGATATACCGTTAATATTGTCGCTGCGCTCTAAAGTAGGCCCCACCTCGATCGACGACTTCCTTCTTCCAAAGAGACGTAAGAGCGCGGCGAGGGAATGCGTTTCCCTTCATTAAAACCCAGAGACGATGCTCCGAGGTATCCCGAGTCGCGCAAGGTGGCACAATCCCGTCTCCAAAGGTCGATGACCCTCGGAGGAAATGAACTTCACGAAAGATAGGAACTTCAATGTCTTCCGCTTGCGCGTTGTACCGAAGATCTCTGTTCTCTTTGTGGAGAACGCGGAAATTATGCTATGAATTTCTGGGTCAATCGGACGTTCCGGCGAACGTGGAGATTCACATCTCGTAAGCTGACGGTTGTTGATGATCTGATGCATCTTGGGTGTGTGCGATGCCTACAAAAATTTTCTCTCAGAATATATACATATATGTACTCATTGTCCGAATAATTTAAGAGCTTCCTTGCATTTGAAACAGAAATCAGATACAGGTTTCATCATTCTTTAAGATATGACCATCATCTTGAATTTAAAAGATATCGATTTTAGAAATTTTTCAGGACACAAGAGAACACTGTTCTAGAGTGTTAAAAATAACGTCTTCGCTTGAGATTTCGCGAAGAAGTACTCAAGAAACTAGGAAAGAGGAACTAAAAAAACTGATGAGACTGTCTTATCAATCGATTTAGGTGGCATGGAATCCGAACCAAGCGTTCACGTCCCGGCGATTTATGTGGCGAAGTACAATCGCTTCGTCGACAACATTCTCGGCAAGATCAACAACATACTGCGCGCCAATTACGAGCCGGTGACTGTGAAATTGACGAATCCGACGCCGGGCACCAAAGCCGGGAACAAGAACAAGAACAAGAACAAGACAAAAAAGAAGAACAATAAGAACGGCACCAAGAAGAGCGCCTCGAGACCGATCGACACAACCGCCGTCACTGAGAAAAATGACAATGAGAACGCGGTCGAGGTAAAATCCATATAATTCTAATCTCACATCTCCCACACTTTATTTATTCAATATGTAAAATATCTGCGATTCGCGCGCGCGCGTGTGTTTGTGTAGAAAGTAACCACAGAGTCTATTGCGACACAAACGGCCGCAACGGAGAAGGAATCGATCTCACCGGTCACAACCTCCGAAGCCAGCGTCAGATCCAGCAATAAACACACGTCCGGCAACAAGGGTTCCAACAAGAATCGCAAGCGAACGAAAAACAAAACAAAGAACCAAAATGGAAACAATCAAAACAAAAACAAAGTAATTAAGATCGGAAAAACGTAATTATCTAACTGTTTAAAAATTAATTTACGTATAAAAATTTTCACAGACGAAGTCCAGGAACAAACCGAAAGCAAGAGCCACGTTGTACGGATTGGCATCGCTACAGAGAAACGGCGACGTGTCGGTGAACATGATGAGCGATCACACGACGATCAAGACCAAGTTCAGTCTAGGACCGTTGGTGCTGAAGGTCGAGAAGGAGTTCGGCCGGGCCGCGAAGAAGGAGCTGAGGAGCGCGACCGCCACCACGGCCGAAATGTCCGGCAAGCTGAGCCTGCGTGTTCTGCACGGCGGCGCGGCGACGTTGCACTCTATTCGGGTCTTGCAACCTAAACAGGTACTGTGCGGGAGAAGAACATGAGACGAACGTGTTTTTGATACAATAATGCCAACGATACGATAAGTGAAAAAATCCCGGGAAAAAAGTTCTGCACGTACGGACAAAATCGATATCTGGTTATAAATAATTATACGTACATAATTCTATATAATTACATGAGATTAAGACGATCTCCCTCTCATATGTGATTATATATAATTACACGCAAGCAGAAAGAGAATTTATCCATCTACGAAGAACTTTTATCCCTCGAACCATCACAAATTATATGTGTATATATATATAAAATATAAACATAACGTGTAATGCAACTAAACGCTTTTTAATCAGGTCCGGGTGGAAAGTCAAGACGATCATGACAGAACGCGGGAGTTCGTGTGGAAGAGATCGTCCCATATCGCGCATTTGGTGTCGCAGAAACTTTCTTCGGCCACCAGGTCAATGCTTCGGCCGTCGCCTGTTGCGCCTCGTACTTAAATTAACTTATAGTAATAATCTTGCCGAGACTCTTGGTCCAATTGAAATCACGTCGGCGAATCAAGTGTATACGCGCGCATCGCTGCCCGATTGTTGATTACGACACGCCGTTTTGTCATCAAGTTGCGAGAGACGACTCGACACGATTTTGACGAGCGCGCTGTGTCTGTGGGTTTGCACGGACGACGCATCGATCGCTTCTTTTCTCCTTCGAGCCCACGAGCGAAGGAGGAGCCGATGCACTCGCGGGAGAAAGTGTCGAAGAAACGCGCACACACTGTGTGTCCCCGAACTTCGACTGCATTGTTCTTCAAACATTTTGTCAAAAACATTACAATTCAAAGTTTAAACATGTATAAAAATTACGTAGCTTACAAATCAGATCAATCGAGAATATTAATTTCTCTTGTCATTTGCGTTCAAAAAAGAAATAAACAGATTTCGAGATACTAACGAAAGGAAGAGAATCGATTACATAAAAACCGATTACATAAGAGTAATCGATTATTTAAGAATAATTTAAAAGAGAGACACTGTATACGGGTATCACATGGATTTCACATTGGACCAATCTTGAGTGGTATTATCGTACTTTTGATTTACTAATTAATTATAAATTATTTATTTATTTATTTATGTCATATAGTTCGTAATTCATCTTTGGAAAGTCTGAGATATATATATGTCCTATAATATATATACTATATATATGTCCTAAGAGAACATGGTTATAAATCGTATAGTAAACGCAAGCCATGAGTTAAGTTATTTCTATTTAGATATTGTATGTAAAACCGAATCTCTCTATTACAAAGGTCAAAAAAATATAGCATATTATAAAATATATATATATATACATATATATACACACACATAAAATAACGCGTTGTTTATTATCGCATTCCAATTACGTTTCCCCGCGTTACGTGAACAAAAAAATTCATTTGCACGCAAATCTACGATCACCCAATTTCGAAACGTAGTTACACACAGTAGTCGCATGTAAATGCACACATGTAATTAAAAAGTTGCACTTTGTGCCTGAGAAATGTGTGAGCGCACTATGAACTTGAATACATGTGTGTGCGTTTTAGATAAGATAATTTTTTTAATTCTTTTCACGTAGAGAAATTGCGATAATTTTAGTTGATAATCCTGGTACTAAGCGCGCTTATCAAAATGTTATTCTGTGTATAAGTAGCGCATCGATGATTGACACATTTAATGAGAGAGAACTTTCAGATTTTCCGTTTACCTCTTGTTTCACACATTACTCATTACACACACATACACACACACACACATTGCTCCACTATATGTCGTCGTGCCAGTGACCAAAGATCACTGAATGAATAAACATTTCGCGCGCGCTTAATCGCCTGTTTCTTATAGCGTCATTATATTTTTTCCGACAGTTTTTTTTTAGGACATCCTGATTAAAAGAATTCTTATTTTTTATTATTTCAATCATAGTGTGTTTACTTTCAACTGGGAGAAAATAGACGCAATTTGTTCTTTCTAATCGGTGATAAGACAACGGGCGGTGTTCTCAGTCCGATATCTTATGATTAAAACCGTTTTAAGGTCATCGTAAGATGATGTACAAGCGTCCCATTGGTCGCGCACCATCTGAAAATAAACTTAAGATCGGACTGTGAATAACGGCGTCTCTATCTTTTTTTTTTTTTGTTGAGTCAGTTGTGTCGCACTGGAAATAAGCATTAGATTTACATACAAATGTTTCTTCGGAATGCATTATGATGACGACAATGACGGCAACGACGACGCACAGTTCGTGACTTAGCTTCCACGACCTGATTATACGCGCAATTTGTCTTACGGTTTCTCTCGACGCGATCTAAAGCAATCGCTCCCGAATCGTTACGTAATCGCATCGTCTCGTTATGAAGATATATTCCCGCTGAATGCAGATTGGCGAAAAAAATAATTGTGCGATAACACTGAAGACGTGAAAGTGCCATAAAAACATCTTCCTAGAGAGAAAAACTTACTTACACGCATCATATGTGAAATAAATATTATTTCCTTGTCAAACGTAGAAATAGTATTAGTGTGTGTGATATTTAATCTTTACGTTTTGCTAAAACTGATGCGGAGACTCAAGATAAATCTAAGGTACGTACCTCGATTATTCGAAAGTGGAGACAAGCAATACGCATGCGCGGAAAACTCGACATCTTCCAATGTAAACATGTGTGCATGTTGTTTGCTTTCGTCCGCTTTCGTAAAGAGGCAAACAGTCGTGTCCGCGACACCGATGCGGCAGTGCTCGTGAGGAGGAGGTTCGTGCGTGCGCGCGGCTCGAAAAAGTTTTTCTTCGACCGCTTTCACCATCGTCTCGATGACGTTGTAGTACTGCCGATACGAGGTACGTCAAACTGTAAAAAAAAAAAAATAAAAAATTCGCTATTCTCCTGGTGCGACACATTATTGGCATGCAGTTCGTTCGCGGCAATCGACATGCAGACCGCAAAAATTTTGCGGCTTCTGCAGACAGTACGCGTTACGCGCGACAAGAAGCAACACGTCGGCCAATCAGCATTTTTGCTCTTGTGGAAGAGCAACATATTGATTGGTTATCGCGTTGCTTCTAGCCGTGCGTTGACGCGTCCTGTCTGCAGAAACCCTTAAGAACACTTTAATATGGCGCGTGCGCATACATTATAACAATCGCGCGCGCCCAACGCAAATGTTGCTCCTGTTGCCGCTACCGCAACATCGTAATCCCAAAATAGGATCAAGGATAACGACGTCGTAGATTTTTTTGCGTGCTGAAGCGCCGTGCAACGACGAGTCGAGAGAAACCGGTTGTGTTCGAGTAAGTATTCTTGAAAAAAAAAATTGTAGTTGAAAGAAATGTTATACATGTATATTTAAGTATGAAGTAATATAAGGATGAATATATATACGTATATATGTTGTGTACTTACACAGTTTACTGTTTAATCCAAAGTGCGTAGATTGAAATACGATTTAGAGACCGTACTTCAAGTGTCTCTTATCGAATGTAGAAAATGTTTTGCTTTCAGTTTTCCATTCCATATTGAAGAGAAGTTTCACAACACCACACAGCACAATGGCTTCTCTGGTAGCAAGTATCAGAATGACAAATTCTCTTCATCACGTGTGCGCTTGTATCACTAGGACACTGGCCACAAGTGTGATGCCAAATCCGAAAGATGACACCAGAGAAGTAATCGTCAGTTATTTGGACGGGAAGGATAACGGTATCGCTGTACTAGGACTGAACAGACCCGCCGCTCGCAATTCCTTCGGGAAAGCTTTGGTCTCTCAGCTGGACGAAGCGGTGAGCAACATCAGGCAAAACAAAAATCTGAAAGTGCTGATTGTGCGCAGCCTCGTTCCGAAAGTGTTTTGCGCCGGGGCGGATCTGCGGGAGAGACTGAAGATGGATAATTCGGAGGTGCCAAAATTCGTGTCCTTACTGAGAAATCTTCTAACGGATATGGAGACTCTGCCGACTCCGGTGATATCGGCTATCGACGGTGTGGCGTTAGGAGGTGGATTGGAGCTCGCTTTAGCCACCGATATCAGAGTCGCCTCTTCGGAAGCCAAAATGGGTCTTGTTGAGACCAAGTTGGCTATAATACCAGGAGCCGGTGGTACGCAGAGACTACCGAGAATAATCGGAGTGGCCAAGGCTAAGGAGTTGATTTACACGGCGCGGATTCTCGACGGCGAGCAAGCGATGCAGATCGGTCTCGTGAACGAGGTAGTTCCACAAAATAAGACTGGCGACGCCGCGTATCAAACGGCTCTCTCTATCGCGAGAGAAATTCTGCCTAATGGTCCTATCAGTGTCAGGTGAGTTCTTGAAAAAAAAAAGAGACAAAACAAATTTTAGAAGATTTTAAAACTCTCATCATTCACAGCCAATTATTAAAAAACTATATCGGACTAACGAACAAAAATCAATGTAAAAAAATATATAAAAGTTATTGTTTTTAGTCCAGTTATTTCTTTTACATTATTTTTACATTATTTTCATATTATTTTTATATCATTTTTATATTAGCCTTGTGAAACAGCAGCACTCAAATGAGATAATGCTTACTCGGAAGTGTGTTGTCGTAATGACTTAAATAAACATCGAGTCACAGTAAAACATGCTCATGTAACTCTTCGAACTACCACTTCCTTGTAACCAGCCACTTTATTTATACGGACTACACAATATGTACTTATTTTATTTATAGAAATTATTTTAACTATCGTATATTATCATTCAGATTGGCGAAAGTGGCTATATCCAAAGGCACGGAGGTGTCTCTGGAAGACGGTTTGGAAATTGAAAAACAATGCTACAGCAAGATCGTAGATACGAAAGACAGAATCGAAGGACTAGCCGCTTTCGTGGCGAAACGCGCACCTATCTACCAAGGAGCTTAAACACTCGCGGCAACGAGCGCTTATCTTACATATCGTAAACAGAACATGCATTTTATATAACTCCTTGTAAGAGAGATACATATATATAAAATATATATATACACGCATACACACAATAAATAACAAATTTTTCAAATAATCAATTTGAGAAATAAATTTACTTAAAAACACGCATTTATATAACTTGTGATATCGACATCGCATATTTAAAAAAAAATATTTTATGATACTAACCTTGTACACCTCATATGCCATTTGCATATGCTAATATAAAATAAACGTGTGCCTTTACGTCAGCGACAGAAAACGATTCTACGTCATGTTGTGTACGTATGTGGAAATAGACAAACTTTTGATAAAACAACATTATAAATGTTCTTTTTTTACATCAGTACTGTGTTAATCACGTAATTATAATAACACATGTTCGCCTATTTGTATGCCTGTAAATGTATTCGAGCAAGCGTGAATGTGTATGTACGTATATAGAAGATATTTGCGCGAGTGAAGCTCATCTCGAGCATAAATCATAAATGTTAACCATCTTTTTCATTATTTTTTTTTTAAAGATTCTGTATATCAAATAAGTCAATAAATTTTTATTATAAAGAACTGCATGTGTCAATGTATTTGTGTAAATGTGTCAAAAAACAACAGTGTCTAGAAGTTTTCAGTGGAATTTTAAATAATATAATTATAAAATAATTATAAAAAATATAATTATATTGTAACAATGTAAATATAATTGTGTAAAAACTTCTTGTGTGTGTATCTAAAATTATACCTTAATTAGTACTATTTACTTGCGTTAGGAATGTAATCAATTTTGCAATATACTGCAAAGAATGAAAAACGAAGTGAATCAAATAAAAGGCAAGAACAAAATTGCGTGCATCGTATGTTAGAGTAAAAAAAAAAAACAAAAAAACAAAGTGCGCACTTATTTTCAACTAGAAAAATATTTAAATTTTAGACTTTGGTTGTTAAATACATTGCAGCGGAACGCTAAGCTGTTCCTTCTCTCTGTTCTCTTTCACAAGTGTCATGAGAACTTTCAGTTGATTCATCGTATCCTTCGGACAAGTAACGCGATGTCCTATTGTCAAATCGCTCTCGTAAATCTCGTGATCGTTACCGCCCTCGGCCGTTTTATCGCCGAAGAAATGTATTTCGTCATAACCCTGGATATGACGCAAGCAATAAGTTTTATCCCAACCAATGGGGAAAACATCGAAAGAGATTTGTCCCCCTTTTACAGAAAAAAATAAATATATAAATAAATATATACTTATTATATAGACACACACACACACACACACACACACACACACATATAAAGCGTGTATTTGTTTAGTCACTAATATATGTCTCAAAAATATATGATATTTCCAATAGTTAACATTTTCAAAAATATACATTATTTTAATATTTAAATTACTTATATTTTTTCAATGTATTACTCACCTATGCTGTACGTTAGAGCCAATTCAGGAAACTCCTTTTTGAGAGCCTGTATGAATTTCTCCCGAATATGATGTTCATTGTCATATTCGTGAAACTGTTCACGTTCCTTTTTACTGCAATTTCGTCCCACTGGCGAAATGTTTATCATGCCTGTGCGAAATTCAACGAATGTTCCGCGTTTAAACGGCAATTTCAGTTCCGACAGGTATCGCAGAACAAAATTGATAAAATCTTGCAGAGCATCCTCTCCGAGCATATCTTGAATCGACTAAAAAAATATATATAATCAATGAGAAACAAACTGTGCGTACATTATTATTATCGTTGAACGAGATTGCTATCTTTATTGCTTACTTGCGACGGCAAAGCCTTGCCTTCCTTGAAGCTAATAAGGCCATTTTCTGCAAAGACATACTTGTACTTTTCAAACAAATTTTTGCCACCGAGCTGTTCTTGGATCTTGTTCAGATCAGATCCTCCGACTACCGCGATATCGAATTCCTTCTTCACAGTTTCCAGGAGAAATTTTTCAACACTGGGACTAATTGCCTAGAAAGAAAAAATAAAATTTTTGAGCACAAGGCAAAAATATCACGGATTTGCAATGATAATTGCAAGTAGAAAAAAATATAATACCTGTCGCGGTTCACTAAGTGTGCCATCTACATCAAACAGACAGATAATTTTCTTGGACATGATGAATCGTCTATTTAAACAAGTTCTGAAACACATATTTATATTTGATATATTCAAAAACATTCACACACACATACAAAGTGAAGAAGAGTAAATTGTCTTAAAAGAACATATTAAAAGAAAAAATAGACATATGTGTAAGAATATTATTACACAGTAACGTCAAAGTGCGGAGAAAAGTGATTAAAGAGTGGGATTAAGTCACGTGCCAGTAATTAGACAAAAATCCACACTCTCTTCTCACTCTTCACCTCGTTTTTAACAGAGACCGTTTATTGCTGAAATCTGCGTTTTGCACGTCGTTCCTTGTCTCTCCAACCTATCAAACGGCAATAATATTACATTTCCATCGCAACAGATACTCGAAAGAATAAGCATGTTTGTTCAAATTTACAAAAACATGAGAGACAAGAATGTACTTTGAAAAAAATGCGTACGTGTAAGTTGTTTGCAAGGAGAGACGTCCGCAACAAAGTTATTTTGGAGCAACGTGCGAGTCTCGAATGTTGATAAATGTTCATGTTCGAAGTTTCTGTTTGAAATAACAGACGAGAATACTAAAAATACACGCGTGCATATTTTACATTCGCCAGTCGCGACGTGCTTTACATGAATGTCATCACCGAGAAGCAAAACACGGCAATGTACCAACCGAATAGAAGAAACATACCAAGTTTGAGTTTCAAAATCTTTGCGCACGAGTTATCTGTTTCGTTTGCACTTTGTACAGATTTCATTCACTTAAAATACGACAATTACACAACGTTCGACGAACCAGGCGTGGCGTGACAACGCGCGACGTGCGATAAGAAGCGGCGCGATGGATAATTACACCTCATCTACTTTGCGTCCAAATATATAACAGCTTTCCGGCCGCTTTCGGTTGGCAACAGTGACACATGTCACGTGTCATTTTCGTTAACACACGCGTACACACACATGTGTCACAGAACAGCAATATGTCATTAACCATCAGGTGTTTGAACAAATCGTTATGCATTTATCTTTACTTTATCTTGCTGATATTACGCAACGTCCACGGAAATGGCGGTACATTTAAAAAAAATGTGCTTTTACTGCTGGGTAAATGTTTAAAAAAAGTAATTCTTTACACAAACAAAAAACAAATAAGACACATCTCACTTTTTGTCACAAAGATAATTGAGCAATTCTTGTCTACAGCCGACGATGCGGGATTTGAAATGCGCTCCTACTTGAACAAAATCTGCCAGACTCCGAATTTGGACAAGTTGGCAAAGAAAGGATTGTTGTTCAATAACGCTTACACGTCAGTCAGCAGTTGTTCACCGAGGTATTGTTTTTTATAAATCACCATCTACTGCTTATATAAAAAATAAATTTACCACGTTTTACTCATAGTCGTTCCGCAATACTGACTGGATTACCGAGTCACCAGAATGGGATGTACGGTCTTCATCACGGAGTTCATCATTTCAATTCTTTTAACAATATCCAAAGTTTGCCGAGGATCTTAAAGAGAAGTAACATAAGAACGGGTGAGAGATGCAATTACATGTGACGACTAGAATCTATAATCATGGATGTTTAAATGGTTTCTTTTTCTGTGTAGGAATTATTGGCAAGAAACACGTGGGTCCCGATAACGTCTATCCGTTTGACTTTGCACATACGGAAGAGAACAATTCTATTCTTCAAGTAGGCCGCAATATAACTTATATCAAATCACTCGTTCGTGAGTTTCTCTCACAGAATAAGACACAGTAAGCAATAATTTTACATATGGTATGTAGTTTCAACGTGAGAAAATATTTTGCAAACATATTTTTTCAATTCTCTCAGACCTTTCTTTCTGTACGTCGCATTTCACGATCCACATCGTTGCGGACACACTCATCCCGAATACGGCAATTTTTGCGAGAAATTTGGCAACGGTGACGTCGGGATGGGTACCATTCCCGATTGGAATCCGATATATTACCAATGGGAACAAGTTAAAGTACCCTACTACGTTCAAAACACTGAAGCTGCTAGGAGAGACATAGCTGCCCAGTATACAACAATCTCTCGTTTAGACAAAGGTAGTTGCAAGATATTGTATATACATATGACGAATACATGCATATGCTTCCAAATATTATGCAAGCAAAGTGTGCGAAAGCATTTAAAAAATAGAACTTTTTCAGGCGTTGGTCTTGTGCTCGAAGAATTGAAAAATGCAGGGTTCAAAGACAACACACTAGTGATTTATACATCTGATAATGGCATACCTTTCCCAAATGGTCGCACTAATTTGTACGATTCAGGTTTGTTATAAAGTTAGTTAATCAAGATACCGAGAGAATATGAAAAAGATGAATCAATTATTTCAAGATAACTATCAAAAACACATCGATTTAAAAATTTGTCGTTTAACATTCTTCTTTGTATTCTCAAACAATGAGATTTGTTAAGATATCTGCGCTAGTTAGCATTTTCCAACTTCACACACACATGCGAGAAGAAGCGTAATAGTTTGAAAACAATTTCGAAGGTATGGCCGAACCCATGATAATATCATCACCGATCCACGGTCACAGAAAAAATAGCGTGACGTACAGCATGACGTCTTTGCTAGATATAGTACCGACAATATTAGATTGGTTTAACATACCTTACACAGATCAGATGTCGTCAGATGCTAACCAAATGTCTTCTCCGCAACTAACTGGCAAATCACTTCTTCCATTACTTCTTGAAGGTACGTGTGTACTATAGATGTATATTGTCTTCTATTAGCAAGAATATAGGAACAATATCTTCATTTGTAGAGCCCATAGAAAATAATACAGCGATCTTTGCTAGTCAGACGCATCACGAGGTTACTATGTATTATCCCATGAGGGTGATTAGGACCAAGCGTCACAAACTAATACATAACATCAACTACAGAATGCCATTTCCTATTGATCAAGATTTCTATCTATCCCCGACCTTTCAGGTAATCTGAAAAGTGAAATATACCAAAAACCACATAATTACTTTTTAATATGAGAAAAACTACTTCTACATTAATCTAACAGTTATTTTACTTATATGTAAGTGTATATAAACACAAAAATGTTATTTTGTTATATATATCACACAGGACATTCTAAACAGAACAAGAAAAAACGAGCATCTACCATGGTACAAAACATTGGAAAAATATTATCAGAGACCTGAGTGGGAATTGTATGATCTAAAGTATGATCCCGAAGAATTAAATAATATTGCTTCAAAATCATCAGCAAAGGTGATATAAACTTGCAATTAAATTATTGCAGTTGTTTTGACAACAAGTACAAATTACAAAGATATATATGCCAATTTTAGAACATATTTCTTGAACTACGAGATCGACTGTACAATTGGTTAAAAGTAACAAAGGATCCATGGTTGTGTGCACCAAATGGTGTTCTAGAAATCTTAGAACATAACAAAGACAATCCCGTATGTATGCCATTGAACAATTTGGATTATTAAAATAACTTATTTATAACAACATGTATACAGTTAATTGTTAAAGCATTTTTTTCTATTCTAATTCAAATATGTTTGCAGTATATATCTTTATAATATTATATTTTTACACTATATATCTTTCTTTGTTTTATATTTTTATATAAAAATGTCTTTATTCAGTTTAAATAAAATATTTTATATGTAATGTAAATTTTTGAGTTCTTCATTTACCTTGTCAAAATGTTTATGGTAGCAAAGAAGCTCTCGATGTCGAAATATTTTTTAATTCCCTTTCTCGATACTTGGAAAGAATCTCATTTAACTGATGAACATAAGCTGACGATTTATTCATAGACTTTATAACTGCTTTCAATTTTGTTTCTATTTCAGTTATCTGAAAATTATGCGATTGCTTGTTACTTTCACACAAATATACATCACTAGGTGTTAAATAATAAACAACAATACATGTGTAAAGATATTGATTGCAAGATTAGTGAGTAATTGTGTAAGCCAGAGTCGATGTACATATAAATAATTCAATATCACATCTATGTACAGTAATTATAAACATATTTGCACACAAATAAAGAAATCTTACGTATTGTTTGTAGTTCAGATATCTAGTATGTTTCTGATTGTTATTGTAGATCTGTTTCATCTGGGTCATAATAACAAAGCACAGAAAAAGGCCACCTAACAGAACGAGAGAATTTGAAGTTTGAAACCCGCGTAAACCGAGCATGACATCTGTCGAGGTTAAGAAAATCCGTTGTGGAAAAAAAAAGACGTTCGCTCTCTCGAGAAACTTCCTGTCATATTCAGAGAGAAGACTGAAGAAGAGCGCATTTTAGCAATTATCGCTCTGCTTGCTAGCGCTATGTCGACAATGGTGCGCACATTGGCAACTACTTAGTCAAGTCTACAATATCTTCTGTCGTCATGTGCGCGCACATATGTGGTTCTATTCCGTACTGTATGCGCGTGCATATCGGTATTAGCGACATGAATTAGGCGGCCAGTCGTGGCTACGTTTAATTTTTCACGAACTTTACGATGACCAGTAAAACCTCCGCGAAAAATATTGTACCACGATTATTACTGAATATTATTTCTCCAGAAAGACAAGATCCTGATATAAGATGTGTTGCTTTGTTTGTTGTACATGCAAGAACTTTAAAAAGACGATAAATGTCTCCTATTACTTATAAATGATTTCATATTATGTATGTGTATGTATGCGTATAATAAAACCAAATTTCTGGTAACTAACATTCGGTCCGTGTGTGAACAAAGTTAATAAACACAAAACGAGCAGTTTAAACTTATTTTTCCTCGCTATTATTATTTGTACAGGTCGTACACGCTATCATCACATGTTTTCGAACACGCACATCGATTCCCATTGGTGCGTTTTGAATCACATACAAATGAAAGAAAACCTAAATCTCCTTTTGCCTCGAAAAGCATTTCGTTTCACGTCGGTCGACGAAGTATACACTTCGCTAACATCTCGTCACTATACTTGAAATATAGAAGAATCGCGTAATAAGATTGTGCGCGGAACGAACTGAAGTAAAGCAAAACACATTGATTTCTTTGTTTTAGTGAATTCTTTTGTGAAGAGTGCGTCGTCAAAAAGATAATTTGAACACACCAATAAAAATTCAAAAGGTACGCAATTAAGATATTAAGCATACCTACTATCATTAGAACAAAATAAATACATTATTTTATAAAATAATGAAGAAGTAGGGTAAGAATAATAACTATAAAATGCAAGAGACTGCATTTTGTCTATAGACTTACGAGATATAACCGATTTTTCATTCTTTCACATCTCAAATATAAAAACTTGCTTTCAGTTCAATAGTGCGTTGCTTTCGAAATGGTTTCTTCATCTTCGCTTCGTTTCGGTCTTGCACTCATCTTTCTGTGTAAGTAAAAACAAAAAACTGTAGTAAAACTGTTATAAAACAACTGTAAATATAAGAAACGCAAAACGTTTATATGCATTATATAAAAGAATTTGTATAGCCGCCAAAAAATTGTTAGTAATATAAATTTTGTGAAAAAGAAACATATGAGTCCATTCTGTATATTTAAAGAAATCGCACAGAAGTGAAAAATTACGAAATATATGCAGAATTTGTATAAATAAAGATAAATGATCTGAAATAGCACAGATATTACAAATACATATTTAAATTTATTGCATGGATTGTATGAATTATTGTAGAATCAAACATTATTCTAAAAAACTTTGTTTTAAATTTTAGTAATACGAGCAGCAGATTTTTTGCCACAATTTTAAACTTATGTATTGAAATTTCATATATGCGTCTTTTTTCAACAGATGTGACATTATGTGCCCCCCTACGTACTGTGCATACCAGACCGAGCAACATCACCATAACTTTCGATAAAACGCCGGTAAAACCCTCAGAAAAAACGTTTCAGGTAAACCCTAAAGAATGCTCCCACGCAGAACAAAAAATTCCATTAGACATCTATTAGATCTTATAGAATTTTTGACGTCTAATAGAGTTTTTGTTCTGTGTGTGGGCTTCTTTTCTCAACTGAAATGAAAAATATCCTGCATATCGCAG
Source organism: Pseudomyrmex pallidus (assembly GCA_014825455.1). NCBI lineage: Eukaryota > Metazoa > Arthropoda > Insecta > Hymenoptera > Formicidae > Pseudomyrmex > Pseudomyrmex pallidus. The sequence continues at coordinate 39,088 of QVNV01000990.1, read as the reverse complement.
GATCTATACAAACTGTTGATGAATTTTACGTTTTGATATTCAGAAATTAAATACACACACTTCACATTTGTGTTAGATAATAATTAAATTTTAAAGCCAGTTGCAAAACACAGTTTTACTCCCACAGGTTATTTTAGAAAATTCGACTTCTGGTTTGATTTTCTGTGGCGGGACTCTGCTTAGGAATAATTACGTTCTTACTGCTGCTGAGTGCGTCGTAAAGTAAGTAATTTTTTGAAGACAACATTTTGTGTGAAAAAGAATAGTTTGAACATGTGAAAAAACTTCGGTGATATGTACATGTTAATATCTGTGCTGTGATTTTAGCCGACAAGCGGACAAAATAACTGCATATACTGGCCTTAAAGAGATAGATACGCGTGAAGCTCATAACAATAAGCATTCGGTTAGAAAAATAATCGTCCACAAATCGTACAATCCACACAATTCGTGGCGTAACGACATTGCATTACTCAAAGTAAAATATTTGTTAGAGCAGATTTTTTATTTCTTTTGAGTTCCTTTTACTCACAGTTAATGCAAATTTGTTTCTTTTCAGTTATCGCCGTTAAAAATTTATAGAAATGCAACCAGGAATGTTTTTTCACCGTTTGACCCGGCTGTTTTGCCTCTGAGATCCGATTTGAACAAAATATCAAGACAAAACCACTTACGAGCGAGAGTTTTCGGATATGGAATAATAAAAGTAAGTACAGGAAGTGAACAATTTTGTAAAACACTGTACTTTTACGTCATTTAATACAAAATTAACGTTATGTCCTACCGAATTACAGGAAAATGCGCCACCGAGCTCTATCCACCTGGTGAAATCTTTCACTTATATAATCGACTGGGAATATTGCAAACAGTTGTACAAAAAAATTCCATACAGCATTTCCGATTTACACATTTGCGCATACGATCCGTATGATGTCCTCCTAAACACTCGTGTTGTAAGTTATAACAAATATATCGCATTTATTTCCATTTTACTCTGTCTCTTGCATGAAATTGTATACGTTATATACAGAGAATTAGCTCTTGTTAAAAACAAGCACGTAAAATGAAAACAAATTGCAAAAATAAATTTAAAATCGCAAAGCTAATGAAAAACTATATAACAGAGACAGTGGCAAAAGAATAAAATCTCTATCATTTTGTGAGTTGTATTACTTCAGAAACCTAATTAATTTTTTCACGTTTTCAACGCGTTTTAGAAAATAATTTAATCTTATTTTACAGAGCGACGTGGGCAGTTCTTTGATAGTTAATCGGAATAAACCTATCGGAATTGCATTAAGCACGAGAGGAGGATACTTAACTTCAGAGAAAGAGACGTACTATCCGGTATTGTTTACCAATATATCACGCTATCGTAGATGGATCGCACGTGTAATCAGTAAATGATTGATTACTAGATATCCACTGATAGATAGAATAAGATCAGTGGTAATGACAAAATGAATTGACAAATGTAACATTGAAGACGAACATTCGAGATTGTTACATTCTTCAGCATTCTACAATATGTCAACGATCTTGTTACAATCAACAGAAGCCTGTTGCATAAAATTGTAAAATTCTAGATGACTATAGAAAATAGTCTATTGTCAGAAAAAAAAGTACAAGTTATTGCAATAAGGAAAAGTAATAATTATTTTCAATATATACATGTACATTGACGTAATATTTATACATATAAAAAATATATATTGAAAATAAGTATTACTTGTCTTTATGTCTTTATGTATATTGTGTAAAAACATAATTTGTATTGCAAAACTGTATGTTTAGAAGAACGTACGGTAGTGAAAACGTTATACACAGTCGTGTACTTATATATACTAGTAATTAATTTATAACTTGGGCTTTCAAATTATGAAATGACTTTCCCATTAGCTTTTTAAATTATTAACAATAATAATTATTAGCGGCAAATACAGAATGTCGCATCTTGTAATTAAACGCAACATTTATACGTACTGGTCTGATATGATTATTTGTTATTTACATGTGATGAAATATACCTACTCTCTTAGTCATAAAAAAGTGTCATTTTTTGCGAATATCCATCCCTGTTCTCTTGAAATTTACGAAATGTAATATCTCTCCGGCGTTGTGTAACGTGAAGACGCGTCATACGTTGTCAATAGAAGCGAAGTTTCTTGTATTTCCAAATAATGCAAGTGCATTTTTCAAGACTCGATCGTGAAATGGCGACTGACGCTAGTCGTTTCGAGATTGTTCTGCGTGTCGGTAACATCGCACGTGCATACTAGAGATAAAACTATCTTTACCGACGTATAATACATTGGTAAAAGAACCCTGCACATTTATCGACAAGCTGGTAATAAACATGGCTACGTAGTTGCCAAAGTGCACCACCGTGATCGTAGCGCTGGCGAATAGGGCGGTAACAGTCAAACTAGGACCGCTCTCATTGTCAGTCTTCTCTGTGATTCCGATCTGATTTTCGATCTAATTTATATTCCTTCTCTAATTCTATTACTATAAATTTAAGGTATGTACCGCGTACACGCAAGTAATATGTTTGATTATTGGAATATACCGTACGTTAACCGACAATGTCAGATGTTTCAAAATGCTCCAAGCTAATAATTTATACGTACATATACATAAGCTACTTTGCAGTATTTGTATTTTGTTCGTATTGCTTTCGTAATCAAGAAAAAAAAAAAAAAAAAAAAAAACAATTATTAAGAAAATGATTTTATTATAACATAAATCAAATCCTAATTGCAGGTAGTTCTGCATTGGCGCGTGATGTCTTCTTCCGTGTGTGGACTAACTCCGCCGTACGTTTGCGTTCTTGTTTGCAGTGGGCTTGATTCGTCCTGCAAAGGTGTCAGAGCACAAGTAAGGACAAAAGAATCTTATTTATCTTAGAAAGGTCATCACTTTAAGCACAGCGCACGTCACATTGGCGCACTATTTACAAAAGCATTTTTCGCACGAAATTCAACAATGCGCTTAATTACTAGATCTTTTTCTCTTTTTTCTTAGTTTTCTAAATGTCAAATAATGTTTAAAAGTCTTTCCGTAACTTGTTTTATTACAACTGCATTATATATGTAATTCGCGATGAAATTCGCTCGCAGAGAAACCATATACTGACGCGATTGAAATCTGACCAAATGACTCGTTATCGACCAGTAAAACTGGCCGTTTTGAAAGATGCTCGCGTTCTGACTCGAAAGATGACGATGTTATTTATCTCGCAACGATCACAGCAGCCGGGAACATCTTTTTTGATCCTGGGAATGTAAAATTAAAAGACACAACACGTACTTACGATGCACATGATTTGTATAATTCAATAATTTATTCCTACCATACATCGTTCTCCTCGTGATGAAACTATCTAAGATTGGATACTTCACATGTTTTTGATAATATATGCGTAGAACGAACGCGCGCGAGACGAGAATTTTCGCACAATTCGTGTGTTTTATTACCGTGATAATAACTTCAACAGGTGTATAATATACAAGCGCAGAGAGGTTGCAACGTCGTTAGATTCTATTGAACGGGTATTGGTCTTTTTCGTATGTAGTATTGGATCAGTAAGTATGAAACCTGACAAATATATATGCATACGTGTATATTTGTGTCAAGTTTTATACATATTTAATGACTGTTAATCGTAACGATTCTATTCCCGATTCTATTTATTTCTCTTATTGTAATCACAATTTGATATAACAGGAATTTAATACGATAATTCTCATTCATTTAATTAAGATTTATCAGACCTGATCTACGTGTGATTTCTACGCGCTACGCGATTGCATATTTTGAACACAGAGAATTAAGAATCGATCGGTAAGCGTTTTCGTATCGAATGTAAAACCATCTTTCTTGGTTTAATCAGAAATGATATTGCTGTTAAATGCCGCGATACAGAATGCATTTATATCAAATCTGAAACGCAAAATATCATTTTCACAGTACAAGTATTAAAAGTAGAAAAAAATTACAAAAGTATAACAATTTTTTACTTCGATCGAGATTTAATGAAAATTTGTTTCCGTCGTTGAGACTTTATGAGAAGTTCTGTTTGAAGAGAGATATACACGCGTATACAATACGTAATCGAACATTTTCAGAAGAGATAGAACGAGAAACACATTCAATTAGTTATTTTGCAACATGATACGCGACACAGAGTTGAAATTTTGCATTTAAATACTTCGGCGTTCACCGTCTTTTTTTTTCATTCTTTTTTTGCGTGAGTATTTATTTCTAATATCTGAGCTCGAAGACGATACTCTGCTCAAGATGAACAAATGATGATAAGAGTAGGCGTAAACGCTGAAATTTCAAAGTTGTAAAAATGCAAAATCGTTTCGACGCACGTGTGTGAACAACATGGATTAATTCAAACCTCCGTCTCTTCCGAAACTTATTGTACTCAAGACGAGACATTTACGCGTTTATTTCAACTTAATATCAACACGCGTAAAAATGCTTATTTATTCCGTTACTATACATAATAACTTATTGCGTTTTATTATATATAATAAACAAATAAATAAGAAGTTCTCTTATATATCAGTGTGTTGCACGAGAGAACATACATATATATATATGTATATTAATTTTTCCTATCACGATTCTATATATTTCTAATATTGCATATAATGATTAACGAATACTTTCAGAGTTGAACTGCGATAAAACTGTCGAGTACTTAATTGAAATTGTTAGAGCACCATACACGTCGTGAATCATATTGTCTACTTAAATTTGAAATTAACGTGGTTCTTCTCTCTCAGGACTATAAGCAGTAGTGTGACAACACGCGCCTGGAACGATCGAAAGCGCATTGATCGACACCGTGCGAGAGATTGATTCTACGCACCGATCTAAGTGAAAAAAAAAAAAAAATCCTGTTTCTATCGATTTGTACACTAGGTAGAAATAGTCGAGCAATCGAACGATAATATCCTGCGACGTAACGCATTTTACAAAAATGAGATCGAAGTCGATTTAAAATCTTATATATATAATGACATCTCTCTTTCCGCGACTCTCTTTTATAATACAAACGCCTCACGGCTCAGCCAGATTCTATATTTAAAATAGAATCTACGAAAAACATATAGGCACATATACGTAACGTAATGTACAAATTAAAACTAATAGGCCCCTACGCACGCAGACGCGCGTTCGAAATTTTCCGCACGTATTTTTTCCGTTTTTTTTTTTTTAATCGCGCGTTACAAACCCAGTCAAAGAATTTATTCGATAACTGATTCGAACGGATTTTTTTCAGATGAAACTCAAAGAACATCGAGAATCGTTCGTGTCGCGCGTTACACCATGCGTCAATATTTTTTTCGCGCTTACACGTGTGTCAATATCGCGACGCATCGCAAATTGAAAATGACGAACTACGAGCGGAAAATTGTAAATCGCGAGCAATTTTTGCGTGGAAAGTTCGCGCACAGTCTGACGTTAAAAGCCTTATAAAGTTAAAGCACCCATCCATCGATCGGAGATAAAATAAATACGTCGTCATTTGAATGAATAAATACATCCTCTGCACGAATATCTACAAATTCAAATGTACTAAGTTGATTGACAAATTATTTCAATATCAAGTGATTGTTCGCGCGGGATACTCCGATTTTCCCGCCGAACAGTCGCGAGAATCGATCGGTCGAGAAATATAAATGCAAGCTCTTAAGCATATTATATCTCGAGCACACTCTAGAAGTAACGGAACAGAAGCATAATAACAATAAAATAAGGATTTTGTCGCTCTTCGCTACTAATTAAGGTTAATAAAACCGCTTCTTCGCACTGGACACTTTTTTTGCGTAACTGATTCACAAAGCTCAAAACGAAACACATTACATCCGCAAGCTCTACTACATCGCGCCGCCTTGTGTGTGTTTTTTCTCTCTCTCTCTCTTTCTGTACAGAGATTTGTACAGCATCAAATTAAGAAACTTACATACGCAGTGTATACGTTGAAAAGAAAAAACAAAAGGAAAGAGCACGGAGGTATTCGTTATATGTTTCGTCGAGAGAAAGTCCCAAAATTTTTAAGGCAGTTTTGTCGCGTTGGAATTTATTATAGAAAAAGTGGTTCCTGAAGAGACGAATATCTATAGCAGTCTAAATACACGCTACGAGATCCGGCTGAGGAAGGTCGCGCCAGCGTGCACGTCCGTACAAGATCTGATCCTGATAACGTTCCTCGAGCAACCACCCAAGGACCTTCTCAGCTTCTCGGAGACAACTAGAAGACAGTCACGGCCTTTTGCAGCCAGCAAGCGAAGAGCGAGCTCGTTAAGTCAATAGTTGCGATTAGCAGTGTTGCCATTATTCACCTGTGTGCCGCCCATTCCGCTGGTCTCGGCTTCGTAATCGGCAGGTCGATGCTTATCCGTGGAATTCTTGTCCTCTTTAAAGAGATTCGCTATGCAAAATGTCTGGAAACAAAATAGATGTCTTGATCGTTCTATATACACACAATACATACATGCTGTGTGCGTGTATATATCTTTTCGCCGCCTCGAAATGATTTATCTAATAATCGATACGATTTTTTTTTAACATTACAATTGACCTGTTCTTCAATGAGCAACATCGCGAAAATTGATTTACACGCGAGCGATAATAAATAAACGCGTATCAGATAGATGCTAATTCACGTTTAATTCTCAGAATTTCGACCTTCCGATCTTATTGGAGTCGTGACGTTCTTGAGAGATAAATATCTTATTGTTAGACAACGACGCTCACCACTATTAAAGCGCTGACTGTGCCGAGAACGCCCCCGGCGAGCACGTCACTCCAGTGATGCTTGTAGTCGGAAATTCGTGACAACGCGGTGAACCAGGCCATGGTAATGCACAGAACTTGAAGGAAGTGTCGGAGCAGCTTGCTGCCCTTCCATCTCAGTCTCAGTTGAAGATACATCTGTAAAAAAAATTTCAAACGTCGTCGATGATGCTCTCTGACAGAGAAGAGAGCTCTTCTCTTTCTGTCACAAAAATTGAGCGTCAAAGAAATCAACTCGGACTTTTTGTTCCAAGAGAGAAGATAATGTGCACAAAACGAAAAAAAAAAAAAACGAAGAGGCGCTGTTGATTCGACATTTCTCACAAACATCTATCAAAGCCGCAACAGTTGCGTTACATCGAATTAAATTATGCAAATTGGATAATAATGTTCCAAGATCTACGGACGCACTCGTCGCGGACGATCCCGCGTATGCAAATCGTGGCTTAACGCCACGTGTAATTTAAAAGTCTACTTACCGCAAGGTAGATCATGGTGTAGGCCGAGAAGGACGAGTGACCGGAGGGAAACGATAATCTGAAACGATCGATCGATACGTCGTGTCAAATAAATCCCATTTGTCTTTCTCAGGGGGGGGGGAGGGTGTATGGAAGATGAGAAAGGAGAGAATCGTTGGGCACAACGCGCGTAATGGCCCGCTATTAATTTTATCGCGATTAATACCGGGGCGTGCAGCGCGCGTCGATTACGATCGGCGAAAAGTTGGGGTAGCCGGGAGCGCAAAAGACGAAAGAGAAGAGAGAAAGGAGCCGAAGGAGAGAGAAAGAGACCGAGAGAATTGCCCAACACATCCCGCAACAGCAAAAAAATGAAGAAAAAAAACGACAAGAACTGTGAGAGAGACTTGATATTTATGCACTCTCCTGCTTCGAGAGACACGCGCGTCTTCGAGGGACTGCTTGAATTTATGCGGGACTTGCATTCAGTTTTCCGCTCGGTATACACAATGTAACGTGGTTATTAATGCGTGTTGTTCCGTAATTGTTGCTGATAAACTATTTTCAGATTTCTCTCGACAGACTTAGTCATGCGTGCGCGCGTGCGTGCGTGCGAAGAGCTGAGAAAAACACTGAAGAGAAGAGATCCGTCGTTAGAGTCAAGATCATCGGTTGCGAAGGTGCCTTATATATCACTCAACGCGTACACTCAAACTCAAGGGAAGTTAATGATAGGGCGCATAGCGGCAATCAACGCGAGCGAAAAGCAGCCACCGTTCCCTCAAAATGTATGTTTATATACGTGAATTTTCGAGAATCAACAAGGAACGCAGCGAAGTGGCAAGTGACGGACGAATAAAAAGGGTCGGGGGACAAGCCTATTCTTTCGTTTCGTCTCTCTCTCTCTCTCTCTTTCAGTCTCTCTTCTTCCCTTCGCGGTTCCTTCGAAGGCTACGACGAAGACGGGAGCATGAATGAATTCTCTGTTTGGTTTCTTTATCACGTCTCGATTCCTCAAATCTCTTTTACGCATAAAACTGTCCTCTCTTCTCTCTCTCTCTTTCTCTGGCAGCCGCGCGCGAATGAGCAAAGGGCAGATGACCCGCGATACGGTCGAGTACGCGTGTACGTAATATCGAAAGAGTACTGGCGGCCTCATTACACCACACACAAGACCGTACCCTTTTTTTGGCTTATTTACTTTCGTCTTTCTCGTCGCACACGAAGAAGGGAGACGACAATACGTAAAAAAAGGAAAGGGAAAAGATAAGTAAACGCACATGACGCAAAAGCTGACATCTAAACGCTTCTGGCGCGGACGTGAATCGCGGCGGCTTTTCGCGCGGACTCTGGAACCGACCGAGAGATTATCTCGAATGTGAGAGAGGAAGAGAGAGAGAGAGAATCGAGGACGATTCCAACGTCTATCTCTGCGTTCCGTCAATCTCACGGCTTCCGAGCCAGGCCGCTTTCGGTGTGACATTGAGAGCGCTACACGCACGACTCGACTATATTGACATTGACACGCATCGAGAAGTCATTAGCAGTAGAACAATCAAGGATGAATTGAACACCTAGTTTTACCCGCACGTCCCATCAATCTGACAAATGGAAAAACATTTTTATTCTTTCTCACGTAATTTCGTTAATATTAAAGTAACAAAAGGAGCTTGCAGATCTTTTAAATATTTTACAATATTTTTTCCTTGTTGAAATAAAATTATTCGAAACGTTTCTTGCAAACAGATCGCATTCCGCGTAATTCGTCATTTTGTATTTTGCCGCAACCTTGCCGCATGCAAGACCTTGAAGAAGGTAACGTTCGATTTGCCTAAACACGTTTGAAATTTACGTACAAAGAGTTTTTGCGTGAAAAAAAAAAACAAGCATGCCAAGATTTTTCTGATTATAAGAAACCGAGACACAGTTATTCGAGAAAGACTCCGTAGATCACGCTCGAAGAGAGAGAGAGAGAAGTCTGATCTATGGTAAAACGCTCTTTTTGCAACGTCAGTTCCAACATCCGAGCGCGATGAATCATCGTAAAGTCCCGGCCTTGTCGCAGGTGTGCGTTTTAAACGTGTTTTCCCGACTTCTAAGAGATAATGACGCACGCGTCCCGGGTGGTGGGTTCCCGATGTTATTTCGAGTAATAAGCCGTGCATAATCCCTCGTGCGTTTCGCCGCACGACCTATCCCAGCTGGAGCCCTTTATCTCGAGCCAAGCCCTGCGCTCGGCCGGCTTTTCGCCTCCTTTCGTCTTCTTTGTGACTCTTCGCATTCCGCTGGGCAAATTGCAAGCGAAAATTGCCAGACGCGTAAAAACAAGGTGCCGCGACTCCCGTGAGCTGCGCTCTTCGATGCCACCACCAAGTGCAACCTTGCGAAGTGCTAAAGTTAGTTACCCGCGGCAACCGCATCGAATGCGTTTCGTTGCGTGAACATCGCGCAGTTTCCCGAGTAGGTGTAATTGACCGCGATATGTTATAACTTTTCACGCCCGTCCAAGAAGAAACTCTTCCTCGAGTGAAGTCACCGGACGTGTAACGAATTTTTTGATTATTGCACGAGGAAGCGCGCGATCGTATTTCACAATCGTATACAATAGGTATTTTAATTGTCGAATAATCTAGGGACGTGTTTCTATCGACCAAACGCGAAGAAGGTTCATATAAAGTTTAGAAACGATTTAGAGGTCGTCGAACCTTTTATTAAAGATTTTTCACGAGTTTGGATAGTCGATACAATGTTGACCTGACGTGTTGATCCGAAATGTTCAGTCTTGTGTTGTTTATTTTACTTTCCTCTGCTTCTGTTCAACTTCGTCTTGTTGAATTGCTTCTTAACTGTTTGACACTGTGACTTTTATTAAGTTTAATAAAATAAAATAATAAAATTCCTCTCGGAAACCAAGTATTTTTTTTTTTTAGAACACGTGAATTTTTTTTTCACGTCATTTGGTCGATGGAAACGTGTCCTTAGAACATATCTCAAACGCATAGAGAGCAATTGTGATCGCGCGCTATCTCGAAATCGGAGCGCGCTATTGGCAGAGATCGCAGACGAAATACGCGGTATAGGAGAAAGAGCGAAAAAGAAACGAGGGAAGAAATCGGTGGAACGTACATCTCTCCTCCCTCTTGATGCGCGTAAACATGTCTGGATTTCGCGGCGGATAGAAAATCCGGCTTAAACCGACCGTTCGGAAAACAAACGGAGAAATGGGAACGTGTGAATTTCCGAATCGCGTTGTTTCCAACGAGCGGAATGCGTAGACAGAAATATTTCGCGAGCGTTTCTCTCACGTCAGAAAAACGGGAGGGAGAAATTTTGTGCGCGATTTGGCGCGAATCTCGCTTGCAGAACTCGAGAGTTTCTGTTCCGTGTCATTCGCCGTGCATATATTGTGGCCCTTTTTTGCGTGCACTCGTATACATATCCGTTAAAACCGGACCGGCCTCCCCTTTTTAGTTGCGCTGCGAATGTACGCGCGCGCGTATCCGGGATGCGCGCAAAAAGGTTTCCGTGCCATTATCCGACGACAAAGCCCGCACACGCGGGGTTATTCAATTCAGGAAGTACCTCGGCGTCGAAGCTCGAATTTCACAGGGCGTGCTTTAAATAACGTTAACAAGATTGAAAAGAGACAAAACCGAAGTGAAAGTACATCATTATTTTTATACGAAACATTTTTACAGAAAATTGCACTCCTTTTTACAAAGTTTTTATTTTGCTTTAATTTTGTAAGAAAAAATCCAAAGCAAACCGATAAAATAATTTTAGGAAGATATTTGGTTTAGATGTTCTGTAAGAGATTTTTCGATCAGTTTTCGTGAAAACTTACTGTAATAGTGTAAGAGGATTCCTGTGATTCGTCCGAGAGAACCACAAATTCGCACACCTCGTTCCTCTCTGTGTGAGCAAACGTTAAACGTTTCTCCCGACGTATTCCTTATCAGGGAAACGAGAGACCAATTTGTTTTTGCGAGAAACTTAACCGACCAAATGTTGTTGCAATTAAAAAGCACGCGTATAAATAACTCGATGAAGGGGAGAGTAGGCGGGACAAAAACGGGCAAACGACTGATAATCCAATGAGCGTTTAATGAAAGTCAAGCGTGTCGGCGTATCGAATCGATTTAAGACGACAGTCGCGTTGTCTTTCCGCGTTCGTCCCCTTTGATTACTGCAAATTACCGTTTCGCTTCGTGTTTCTCCCGCAGAATCCTTGTGTGCGTATCACACACACACACAGCGCCAAGGCCCGCCAGACCGTTAATGAAGTAAAAATACCGAAACGCAACGAATCCCTTCTCTCGTGTTCGTTTAATCGCACACGCCTCGTAATTGCCCAGGCGCAATTGTTACCGTCACGCGAACCAACGCAGGGTTTCTCTCTCTCTCGCGTTCTCTCCGATGATTTCACGCGCGATATATTGCCCGAGAGAGATCTCTTCTGCCCGAATGCCTTCTGGTTTCGCCGTGCTATCGAGAATAAAGCAACCACAAACCAGAACCCGCGCGTATATTGTACGTTCGTATACCAACGGTATATACACTGACGCGCTAAATAAACGCTGCCCAATGTATCGCCCACAAGTGCGCGATAAAATTTACGATTGATACACGTCACGTGTGCGCGCTCGTCTCTCTTACTTTCACGCGTCGAAGAGATCGGATGCAGATCTTGTATTTGCGCGCGGCGGCGGATGATATCGTGTCGTTCGAAGATGAAATTCGTCAGAAATGCACGTTGAAAAATTCACCTGACATCCTTCAGCAACTTGGCCGTTACCCCTGTCGCTAGGCACTCGAAATTCTCAAAGTATTTATACTGATTCTCGGGTAAACTGCAATTAACACTTGGCACGCAGAGATTCATGAAGTGCGGACGTAACCGGCCGATCGTGTATTTGGCGACGTCCGTGAATAAAACGGTGCAGGCCGCGCCGAAACCAAAAATGCCAATCTGTGGAAAAACAACATTCACATCGTCATTTTGGGTCAGAACGAAGACTTATGCAATTTTACATAACCGCGCATAACATTCTCTTCAAAAAGTAAAAACATTACAAAGTAGGTGAGAGAAAAGTAGTGGGTAAAAAATTTTTCTTTTATCTTATCTCAATTTTTTTAATTGGTGCGATCGGTGAAACCATAAAAAATGTTCAACAAAATTCGTTATCACAAAAGATAAGACCAAACCTTTCCGTAAGCGTTCCACAGCCATGGAGGTATGGTGTATCCGAACAAAACATTTGCTTTGTGTTCGGGAACGTGTCTTGCGTGGAAATACTCCCCTATGATCATCTGAAATCAAGGAAGAATCGAACTTCAACATGTGAAACAAGAATACATTGTTATATACAATTGAACACAACGTGTACAATTTTTTTTTTTTTTTCAATTTGCGTTACAATATACAACAAGTAAATTCTATATCGATTTAGATTTATCTAAAATAAACGCTTTATAACGTGGATTCTATTTCCTTTGAAAGGAAAAGACTGACTCCAACTCCATGAGAGAGTCGCCGTCCGGATATTTGATACGTTTGGGATATAACTTGTACAATATACCTACACGCGCGATCTCTCACTTTGTGTGAGTGCGTGTGTATGTGACGCGACCTTACAAGGCTTTTCAGGTCGACTGGGCAAAAGAAGGAATTTCTGGTTAAAAAGGCGTTGTACTACTCTTTTTTTCTCTTTTGTGAAAAAAAAAGAGAGAGAAGTGAAAAGAGAGATCGAGAGGAGCGCAACCTGTTCTTCATCTCTCTAGACTCTAACGATCTGTCATGTTCTCGATCAGAGCGAGTTAACCAGGTCCGAATAAAGGTCTGACAAGATGATACAATGCGCTTCGCGGCGCACAAAATATCAAGGCGAGTCGCAGCACTCGAGTCCTGCTACCTGGAGCTAAATCCCAGGGGGGAAACGCAAAGTGTGAGCGCGAAGTATAATCCGAGTTTTCATCGCGCGAGTACACGTCACGTATATGTACAAGATGGATAATGAAGTGTCGGCCGAGCTACGTCGCGAGATATCTCAAAGCCGAGAAGGATGACGCGAATGTAGAGAGAGAGAGGAAAAGAAAAACCCTTCTCGGATTGCCGCGCGCAGGTACAAAGAGGAATGCGTGCCTGTGAAATAAATTTATGTGTACACATAAAACCCTTCTAAAAGAGAAACACTAAGGCGGAGAAGGTGGATAGGAATGCCACCGAAGGGACATGTATATGTAGTCTGGAAAGGAGAATCAATAAAGGAAATAAACCGCCGGAAGAAAAAGTATCTTTGTTATCGTCGATCTCTCACAGACACTTGCGTCATTCACGAGAAGAGCGCAAAAACTCAACGTCGTCAATGTTTCAACGTTCAAATCTCGCGAGACAATCGCATATTGATAAATACTGCGTTTACTGAAAATTTCGATATTCTCGAGTTCGAAGGAAAAAGATTATAAGATTGCAAGATTGTATCTGGTAAAACGCTTGCGATAAAAAGTACAAAGACATATCCAAGATGTAATACATGTTTTTATGTACGTTATCGTCTTCAAAAAAAAAAAAAGACGCTTATTTGGCTGAATCTCCTCGCGAAAATAGACACGTCGAAGAGAAGCGAGTTTAAGATTCGGTAAGCCGGCTTATTATTTCGAGTGCTATAATTTGCTCGAACCCCAGCCCCGCCTCTCTCACCCCGCTTCTCGTATAAGAAGACTTCAGCGTGAGGGATTTAAAAAAAAAAAAAAAAAATCGCTCGGTTCGAAAATTATCTACTTAACTTAACGCAGAAGCCGATCGCGCGGTCGAAATAAGATAGTTCGGCTTTATGCAGACACGCACACACACACACACAATCGGTACGTAATAGCCGGTTACTTCTCGAAGAAGCGATGGCTGTGTAAATACGCCGGACCCTTTCTACTCGATATTGATTTTTAAACAACACATCCGACTGCTTTTTTTTTAAAGCCAAAATTTAAGCGCGAGCTGCGTGTAAACGCCGATGTAAAATGTCGTGATTACATGTTTGCACATTTTAGGGAGAGACTGTCACTTTCTAAAGGTGGTGCGTGACTTACTTCTCACGTCTTAAAAATAAACTCCGCGCGAGTTTAATGATCACTTCAAGATCACTTGCGCGCGCGGAGTTTTCTTTGTTACGGCACGCGTCAAAAAATCCTCCCTCGTAAGACGATAGATCGTGAAAAAAATTGCGAGTTACGATATCGCGAAACGAGAAAAAATTAAAAAGTAAAAATAACACGCGCAAAGAAAGGATTTGCGAGATTTATCTCGACTTTGTCCCGGGGCGCGGTGACTTATTGCGCGTGCAAAAGAGGAGCGCGGTTTATCCGCGTTAAATTAAACAGCGCGACATACAAACTTCTTCCCCTTCGCCGCGATACGTATCGCTTTCCTCCCCGTGTAAAACACGCACGACCGCTTAACGAAGTAAAGACGATTGTGGAGAATCCGAGAAGAGATTCTCTTTCATCTTTCTGCTGCCACACATAAATATAGGCGCGACCACATCTCTCACGAGGGGGAGTCCTTTACACATACGCGAGAGAGACCGCGGCGGAGCGTAACCAAGTCATTACTCGAATAGAATCGCTGTTTAACGTTCATTTTAATAATTACACTTGTTGGATTTACGACGTGCGTGCGGAAAGCAACGGCGCGCGCTCGTTAAGCGCGCGCTGGCTCTTCGGAGAGAATCGATATATTATATTATTAAGAAGAAGCTGTTGGTTACTCCCTCCGTCGCGTGAGAATTGCCGCGAGGGATGAAGAGAACGCGCGGGACAATGATTGGTAGCAATAAAAAAATATATTTTAATATAAATCGATACAAATAATAAATACATATGTTATATGTAAAAACTATATAATATATATAATTAATTTTTATCTGTAAAGTTATCTCGTCCAGCAGCAAGGTGTCACATCGAATTTTTCTTATCTCGCGATTCACACCGACAGGAGATTTACGCACTGACAGGAGGATATCATCTCATCCTTCTTTCTCCCATTTAATCCCCATCATTTATATTACAACACGATCCTTCCGTGCTTAGATCATCTTCTGACGATGTTGTTAGGGCTTAGAGATTTCCCGGAGCGAAAGAACATATTTTATCAATCTCGGACGTCGAAGTTGTTTCTACCAAAGCGAACGATCAAAAAAATAAGAACGTGCAAGTCTCGTTAATTCCAAACAAAAAATTGCACGCGGATAGAACGTTTCCGTTCCTCTGAAAAACACAAAGACAAAAGCGTCGAGAAAAAAAAACATTTCCTGGCTGATGCTTTGGAACTTTCGTTTCACAAAATAACGACGAGACTCTCTCGCTCTCGCTCTCTTTCCTTTTTCTTTTTTTTCATTCACCCTTTTCTCCCGTTCGGTACACGCCATGCAATTTCATGTGCTTTGAATTATGCACGACGTTCGAAATTATTCGCCCCGCGGTGACAACGTTAATTCGAACTTGATGCGACTTGAGAGAACGCAAAGAGAGAGAGAAGCGAGAGCGAAGCGGACAGCTGACGTTTGAGGAGTGGCAGAGAGACTGACTTTCGAGGCTGACGCCGAAATGAGAAACGCCGGAGCAAAAACGGTGAAACGCGAAAACGACATGTTTTCTACCCGCGTATTACCGAGAGCTGAGTCTGATTACACGGCGATGGTTCTTTCAACTTGCTTTTTCCCGAAGTAAAAACCAGGAATACACGTGCGCGCTGCGTAAGATCTTTTTTTTAATTGCGAACAATTTGAAGTCTATAATTTCCGCGTGCACGTTATGAAAAGGACATGTTAGAGAGGAAATGTTAACAATCTGTGTGCCCCCCGTTCTCCAATAAAACAAAACAAACACACAAGCGCACTTGTTGTTTGTATCTTCTTGCGCGAACGTGTACGGTAACGAAAGTTAAATTTGGAGTAATGGGTTTCAGAACTCGAGAGAGAGAGAGAGAGAGAGAGAGAGAGAGAGAGAGAGAGAAAGAGATTGACGCGCGAGAATCCATAGAACGGCGAGAATTCGATATGCATTCGTTGAACCTAGCTGGCACAGATTTCTAAACATTCGAGCAAGAGAAAATACGCGAAATCTATAAATAGGGAGCAAACTGCTCATAGAAATGTACTCCCGTCACTCCCATAAAAGTCACGTGGCGGCGACGTAGGTATCAGGAAGGATATGAGAAAAATCTCTCGCACGCAGATCGAACCAGAAGCACATTCCGCTTTCTACATCGCGACCGACAATCAATCAATTTGTCCTTGCTCGATCGAGAACGGTTGAAGATTTAATTATGATAGAAACTGCAGAAAGGGAAGAATCTTCTTTAATTTTTTCACGTCCTTTTATGCAGACTCGGCAAAAGTAATTCGATGCACGTAAATTAGTAATTAAATATTTTGTCTTCACTTTGTTTTCCTTTTAATTTTTTTATTCCGTCAAACTCTGATGAGTGCCGCTCTCTCAAACCGATCCATATGCGCAGACAGCGCAACACAAACAAATTCGCTCGCGTGTGTTCCGTATTCTTAGACGGAACCAGCACATTTCTCTCTCTGTCTCTCTCTTTCCTTTTGCGCCGCTGTCTCTTTTCTCACGAGGGCGAAGAAAGACCGAGTCTCGAAAGTGGCACGCGACAGGTCCTTCAAATCTCTCTCGCGATCGCATCTGCCACCGGAACGCTCTGACGTCAGAGGAAACTCAAAGCGTCGAGGCACCGCCACTTTGCGGCGCGCACCCGCTCAATAGATTTGAACGGGTTCAATTTTGCTTTTGTTCCCAACGTTTTCATTCTCGTCTTCTTCTCTCGCACAGCGGAGAATATTCCTCGCGTCACTTTCACAGTCGACACGTCGAGTCGCGCTTACAGATTGTTCCTTACATGCAATTTTTTATTCACTTAAAAATTGTTAAAATTCAAACGCAGAAAAACGCGCGCAGAAGAGGACGATCAACGAAATGAGGAAAGATTCTAAAATACAGACGAACAGTACGGATCGTCGAGTAAATCCCCGTACATGGGCGCGTGTGTGTATAATTGAAAAAAATTACAATCGCGAAAGGTGACTCACCGTGCATATAGGAAGTAAAAGTCCCACGACATACAGCATCGTGTTGGTAACCGTGGATTCGTGATACGGATGATTGAGTGACTCATCGTTGCAGAAGAAGCCGCGTTTGTACGGTTTGCCAAATAGGAAGAACATCAGCACCGTAATCCCCACTGAAACAGAAGTGAAAAAAAAAAAAACAAAATCAATCTTGCTTTTATAATCATCGCTGATCGTCCAACGACCGCTGCTATTCTTGCGGATCACGAAGAAGATCACTCCTATTGAATAAAAGAGAGTTGCACAGAGCGACTGTGCAATCCGCTTTAATGACAAATAACGACATCAATGTTTGCCATTTGTGTCGCGTGGCGATCGATCCGACCGGGACAAAACTTCGCGACTCTCGTTAAGAGTTCTGAATTAAACGTGCAATTTATTGCATTTGTCGCACCGCGCGCGGTTATTGCGCGTCAGAGAGAAAACAATGTTGTGATTCCGCCAATCAAAGTGACGTGTCAGCGACGTGTCACGCGCCCCGTATGTATTCAGATAATATTTTTTTCTTTTTTTTTTTTACCAGATATTACTTAACCCCTTCGTTACCGAGGGCAACTGCACAATCATTCGCCGCAATCGACGGCTCTCTGACTTACACATACACAGTGGTAGATCGATGATGACTATAATCACCTCGCAAAGTTGTTTGCATAGCGACACCGTAATTTTACGAGGCTGCTAATTAAACAGCTCGTCGTTCCAATATATTACGACGAGAGAAAGAAAGAGCAGGTGTTGTGTTTGATCTTGTTTAAATATAGACGCGCGGAATATTTACACGTTATACGAAACGTCTTGATACATACTACAATTACATTTACGTATCCACAATGATTCATGTATATTTACAAAAATTAATTAAATTTCGTTAAATTTATTTTTATACAAGTACGCGCATCGCACGACATTGCTTCGTTCTATTTTTATCGAGTATGACTATTGCGATACAACCAATGGCTTTCCCCATCGTTCTGTAAAATCATTTCAGCTGCAATTTTTTCACTATTCGCGACTTATGTCGCTTTCTTGTCATAATTGCGCGCCTGTTACTCGATGCGCAACTATATTGCTTCCTATTATAATCAAACTACTTATCAGTCAATCGGGAGGTCAAGCGGTCTATTATTATTCGTTATTAAGGGTCGTTAAAATTGCGCGTCGTCTAATTATCAACCGTGTTTTCTCTCGAAAGTAATGACGTTTTTTTTTTTTTTTTAATTTTTATAACAGCGAAACGCACTTCTACCTGTCGTCGACGCATACGTAATGCGCGGTTTTGCGGAAAATCGACGAGATATTACCGGACAACTTGTCAACCCGTACGTACACGCTTATATTTAACACGCGTTCACTCGATTACCTGGAAATCATGGGCGCAGTCACCGTCGTCGTGATCGAGATAATTGCGTTGGGTCGTTTTCATTCAAAAAAAATGAAGTAACACGTCGGGGCTAACGCGCAATTACGTTATTTGACCATCAACCGTATATGCAAACCGACTTGCTCACAACGACGATTCGATTACGACGTGTTAAAAAATGTAGACACGGTCGACGCGCGATCAAACTTTCAGCCATGGGCTTCAAATGTAAAAGAGGAAATGTGTATTTACGACATTTTGCGTATTTATTGTATTGCGTTACAAAAAAAAAAAAAGAATAATACGATTGTTACGCTGTCGAGCGTGTAACGTTGCCGACGTTAATGTCACGGAAAAGGGTCAAGAACGATCTCTTCGACGAAGACTGAGATAATTCACGGTTGAGATTTGCGAACACCGTTTCATGGAATTCGCTTTGTGCGAAGAAGATTTTAATTAAAAAAAAAACACACACAGCAAATAAGGAAATATTTGAAGAGATAAAACATCTGGGACACACGTCACAGTGTTACACGAAAATAATGCAATAAAATGCGATATGTAGTGAGAAAAGAATGCGACATCAGCTGTGCCGCGAAATGTCAAAGTGCACGAAAAACCTGAAGAGACAAAGTTTACGTCGCATTTCACGAGGTTGAAACTCGCGAAGGTCGTCTCCTCGAATGACCAGAAACGCATAGAAATTTATCGTATCACTTATGTATATATCGCAACGAAATGATATACACGCACGTGTGCGTCGCTGTGTTACGCAATGGCTAGGATATTATGTGAATGTAATAAATATGTACATTGCGCAGTTTTGCATGACGATAGGCGTAGCGAAAGATTATTCGGTATTAGATCTGCCTTGACACCTATTTATGAAGAGAGAGAGAGAGAGAGAGAGAGAGAGAGAGAGAGAGAGAAAGAGAGTATAGGCGTTTGTTTCATCATCAATGCGAGACAGAACAACCCGAGACGAACGTACATCTAGTTTTTGCTGCAAATCCGCCAATTGGACAGGCAAAAAAACGTATTCTTCATTGAATTATTTTAAATTTCTTTAATTAAAATAATTTTTTCTTTAATTGAAATAATTAATTAACGAAAGAGCTTCCGGCTACAAAAATTTTTATTATTTTCCACTTTTCCCTCGTTAAACCAAAACTATTAATTTTTAGATTGCGTTTCTGAAATTCGTCATTTCGACGGAGATTGTTCTTAATATTAACGTGAAGTGGCTAACTTTTAATAGCACTTCTCGTAGAATATCTGTACGATCTTTCAGTCTTATCGTCACGAAAGTCTTACGTTAGAAATTTATTCGAGATTCCGTCTTTTATTATCAAAGTATATCGACACACTCGCTTGATATTATTTATCGACACACCTAATTGATTATTATGCAAAAGTTATTTCACGGATGTTTATACGCTCCGGACGAGAGAGAGCAATAAATTTACGCCCGTTTCGAAACATCCTCGTTCCGTGTGAAGAAACACTTCCCCCGCATAAATCTGGTTTTTTTTTCTCTCCCCCCTGGTATGCAAATGTGTGCAAAGTGCCCGTAGCTACACACGTGACAGACACCGAGAAAGCCGTTAAATTCTTGAAAAGAATATTTTGGCATCGGTGAAATTTATGTACATCGATGTTTATGCTTTATCAAGCTTCACATTATCGTCACACGATGGTTTTGAGAAGAAGTTTCGTCCGATACGCGAACAAGGTACGAGGAATTTTGCTTGCAAATCCGATATCGCAGATAATTCAGTTGTGTATCGCGGTGCTCTCTTGTTTAATTGCGAAACAAAATTTCACTTATTTTTTGCTCGGGACATTTTTGTTTTTTAGTTTACCTACGAAAATTAGTTTTAATTCATTTATTACGTTTTCAGATTAAAAGCTTATCGTATTTAAATGTGAGATACGTTACAAGAGTATGTTGTTTTGTGTCTAATTAGATTATCTTTATAAATGCACGTAGTTTCGTTACGAAAAAACCTTGAAAACCCCGATTGATTCTTGAGAAAAATGATAAAAATTACTTATAGCGACATCATTATCGTTATCGGTCCTATCATTGAGTAAGCCTTCAAAAATGATGATATCATCGTTCAATCATCATCGATATCGAGCATTTTTTTTTTCCCGAGAAAACGCGTACGTGACGTGAGTGTGAACGTACGCGTCGGTTAGAGAGAAACTTATTTCTCTATACGCGCAACACGTATTATATATCACGCGGACAATCGCTTGCATAAATCTGTCTGCGAACAAAATAGCAATTCGCGTGTGTAATAAGAAAGACACACCGCGAAGTGCAAACACTAATAAATTCTCAGTTGCAACGTGAGATACAAAGAAAAAAAAGAGAGAGCGAGCGATTCTTTCCTTCCTAAAAAAAAAATTTATTAATTCGTCGCTCGAGCACACCTCAGCACGATAATCGAAACGATCAAGTGTGTGCGTAGAGGAGAGAGAGAGAATTTAATTTAATAAATTTACATATATGCATTCATGAGGGCGGAGACGCGCGCGTGAATCTCTCGGATCCCTCGTCTCGTTTCTAATCGGCACTTGTCTCTTCTCATGAATGGGCACGATGCACACTCTCGTAAGGCCTTTTCACAGCCTCGTCCTTTTGGCAATCAGGTCCGTCACTCACACAACACGTCCCGCCGCGGCTCAAATTGAATTCTAAACAGATTGTCCGTACCTCTCTCTCTCTCTCTTGTTATACAATTTACGCGTGAATGTGTGCGTATACACGCGCGCGCGTGTGTGTGTGTGACTGACCACATCGTAAGAAATTATTAATATCAGTCGGGATCTTTGTGGCCAAGGTCTCTCTTCGCCACAAACAAAATCTTGACCGCATCACAGAGACGAAAAGAGAGAGAGAGGAGATGAATAAACTCGATAGACAGACTAAGATAGAGATGAAGCGAGCTATAGAACTTCTTACACCGCACACTTATTTATACCTGCGTGAGAATTAGTTTAGGTTTGCGTGATGAGTGGCTTGCGTGAATTTATACGTCGAAAAAACGCGACGAGAAAATATCAGTGAAGAAAAATATCAAGTGGCGTCTTGATAGAAAAATTGGTCTTGCGAGATAACAGGATATATTTAATAGGTTCGTACACACACACACACACAACAGAGTAAACAAAAGTGTGTTACAACAAGAGATTGTTTCAACGTATGATTTTTCCCTCAAGTGTATTACACAACCGGAAATAACAAATTTCACGTTTTTTATATAGCGTCTAATAGGTAATAGAACGACACAATCGCGGCTTCACGCAATTTCCGACAAACTTACGATAAAAAAAAACGTATATTTTCAATATCATCAGCTTGCTTACTTATTTGCGCGACAATGTGACGATAAAAAGTGTTAAAATATATTTCAAGGAAAGAAAAAACTAGAAAAAGATCAAGTTGACTTCTGAACACATAAAAAGTTTCGGTTAAAGTTGATTTATGTGATTTAGATTGTTGACTTTAGATTATTTAGGTACCGTTAGGTCGAAAAAAAAATGCTCTTATTGCGTGGACTTTGGAAAAGTGTACGGAACACGTTCTCTTTCTTGTTTTTCCCTCAAATTAGTACATATATGAAACTCACTTTAAATTACTTTGAATATGTTGTAATAATTAAGAGTAAAATGTGTTATTTGTAAACGCAACATTGCCGATACGATGTTTTTCTTATCGCATTGCCAACGTGAGCGATAAGATCGAGCGCAATGTCATTGGCAAAATACTGAAAAAGTTCTATTTTTTATAGGACGATAAAGAAAACACGACGGGATAAAGGCGCCGTATCGTTCTCGCAAATTGCAGAAATGGTGCCTCCGTAGCGTCGACGGACGAAATCGATTGAGCTACCGCCGAATGCAAAGTTACACAGCGCGCGGACGCGGATTATATGCGCGTAAGTACCTAATAATGCACATAGCGAAATATTGTCGTGAGACATCGTGGCTCATCATACCGCGATGGATATAATTTACTGCAGTGAGAAGTAATAGCCGTGACAACAAGCAAGCTATTTCTCTCGCGCGTGATGCAGTCGCAAATATTTAGGTGCGTGATCGCACTGACGTTTGACTGATGATTTATCTGCCGTTTGCGTAATTTGTTGCTCTTCTTGTAACATTTCTATCGTAGAAAAGTTACAAGAATCGCTCGTTGAGTCATCTGAAACACACATAACGCCAATATATGATGACTTTATTTTGCAATTCAACGTCACACGACCCGGATGCACGCAACGAAGCGACACGACGTAATTGCGCGAACGAAGGAGATCTGAAAACTTTAGAATATTTGTGCGGTTTGAAAAAACCGACAGTCTCGATACAGTAAATTCGTCCAAGGCGCGCGGCTTTAAAACGATTAAATTTGCACAAATTATGCGTGAGTAAAAAAAAAAAATTTCTTTACATTCTCTTTGAAAAATTTACCCTTAAAAAGATTCAACTGCCTGTCTCTAAAAAACAACTCCTCAACAGAGAAGAATATGAGACGCACAGGATGTAAAAAATGCTGTAAAGTACGCCCGTTTTACGAGTTTCTTCACATCCTCGGAGGGAAAAAACTGTTAAGTATACTTAAATATCGAGCAAACGAAGATTAAACAGACCATTAGTAGAGCCTCGTCGCGGTGTAAATTAAAGGAGTAGGCTCTCCATTAAAGCCTAAGTGCTGCTACATTCCTCGGAACGAATGAGGGTTAAAATCTTTCGCGTGCGTCGAAACGGTGCGTTGCACCCTTTCTTCTTTGACAAACGCGAGAGCATCTCGCGGAACGTGGTATGTACGTGCCGTACAAACGTTTCGCGGAAGCTTGAGAGCGTATCGGCGCTTATCGCAAGTGTGCGGCGGCATCGTCATTCTCCTCTTTCTCTCTCTCTTTGTTCCTCCTGCGCAAACAGATGCACCTGTCAACTTCAGAATCGCGCAACCCCATTAGCGCGCTGCTTCTGGATATCAAACAAGCCGCGCGCGCGCGCGCGAGTGTCTCGATTGTCAATTCTCAACAACCGCCGCCGTGGAACATCGAACTTATCGATACTCGCGTCGTCGAGTATCTACATATGTACATACATACGTATATCAATACGATAATAAATTTTTACTCACCGACAAACAAACAGAGAAAGTCCATTATGACCTTCCGTAGAATCAACTTGGACGATCGATCCATGCTGCCGTGTACTCGTCACAACGTTGTCGAGTTACAGTTGCAATAAGATGTTAATTCTACGGAGATGAGTGTCGCGTGACGGCTCAGGTGTCCGCAACCGGCGATGATGACGGCGATTAAAACGGCGCAGCTGATTGCGAGCGTCCCGCGCTAACGATGCATGCGTGAACGCGACGAGCGCGCGCGCGTTTGTGTTTTTGACGTTTCGTAAACGCCGACGAGAAACGCGATCGCATATGCGCACCACGCGACTCCTCACAGTGGACTGACCGAGGCGCTCCGCTTTGCGCCGTTTCGCTCTCTTTCTCCTCTTCCTCTCTCTTTCCACCACGTTTTCCCTCGAACGACTGCGCGAGACCCCGCCAAATCCGATTGAGATCTGAGATACGACGGGGACTGCGACTGCGCTTCGAGATAGAAATTCGAAGCGTCCCCGTGAATGCACGTAACGAAGCACGTGTCCCGTGATCGCTCGGGCGGCTAATGACACGTAAACATGGAGCAACCCCCGTGGGTATGTTAAGTATCGAGATCTTCTTTGAGAAAAAACGTTTGGCACGCGGCGAATTATCGTCACGTGATTCATTTACACTCGATTCTCCCCCTAGGTGTTACTTTTGTCAAATTTCAAGATTCCCACACATCAATATTCGGACAGGGATGCGCGCACCTCACAGAAATATATTTTCTGTGCGCTCGATTTTGCAAAAAATTGTGTTTGCAAAAAAAAAATACACAGTAGCACGCGATCCTCTTTTTTCTGACGTATAGGAAACAAAGTTATTTTTAACGTAAATCGAATAAAGAAGCTTCCCGTGTAACACACGCAGGTTCACATTTCGTGGGGCGGTTACATTTTTTTTTTGAAGCAAGGACACGGAGATAAAACACAAAGTGAAATATGGAAGTGAGCAAATATTGTTTCGACGCAAACAGAGGGTGCAGAGTCCATTAGCCTCTCGGTGTTCACCTGCATCCTCACGGATATTTGCGAGAAAACACATTAAGGTCTCTTTAAAGCTTTGGGAGTAATAACCAGAGTCGTATACTTGCTTTAACCGCACGTCAATTTGACGGATGTTTAAAAAACCTTTGTTTGCTATCGTCTTTAATTTCTTTAATATATTTACATAATTAATCAGCAAAGAAAGTCACGAGGATTCGACCAAAATTTTATCTTCAACATTTGGACGAAAGAAGCTTGGTAATTTCTTGAATTTAAAATAAGAGAAATCCGTCATTTAGAATTTGCTTGTCTAGTGCTAACCGTCGGGAAACGCTAAAACCACGCGTAAGGAGAGTCCGAGACTATCGCACATACGTGGTAAAAAAATGACGTTATGTAAAAAATGCATTGTTTTGCGCGTTTCACACGAAACGAAATGAAGACACCCGAGTCGCAAAAAATTGAAATTCTAGACACTTTCGTCATCGCCGGAAGTCATCTATTTTCTATACTTGAAAAGCGAGACGTTGATCCGCCCGGCGCCATTATTTCGACGTTTTTTTTTTGCCTGTACCGAAGAGCTATTGTGTTCAAAGAACTGCTGATTTTACATATCGATTGTGAGTTACGAAGTCAGGTCAGAACCAACACGCGTTAGCCTAGAATTTCTTCTTCCATGTGGATTATCTTATCCGAGAAAGAATCTCATCCTGAAGAGATACACGCGTGCACGATGTACGTACGAGAGGGAAAACACCTCGTTTACATACACGAGAGAGAGTCTCAGATATATGATGATATTATAACAAAGATGCAAATTTTTCACAAAGCGCCACGCGGTGTTTTTTCGACATAATTTTTCTTTTACAGCCAGGCGATGAGATCGACGGAACGGTTTCAATGACTAAGCACGTGTGTCACTTATCCAGATTTACACGTGACACAGAATGCTCGCGAGCGCGCGATCACTGTCACTCTCGAAAACGCTCTTCGCTGTTGTTTCGACGCGTAAACGATATAATAAACTTGCGTTTCCAATTGAATTTAATTCCAATTATTTTGTGTGTAATTTGCACGTTTCGAGTAAAATAAAAAATATAATTTTGCGCGAACGTACAGACTCACACGACGAATTGATTGTCGTTTGACACCGATGTGTGTTGAATTTGTTGCATTTTTATATTTCGCGCGGCAATAAAATTTTATTGCAAATAACCGACTGCGTCATAATTGAGTCTCTCATACGAGACGCAATATGTGCGTACAGTTCGAGACACACGTCACGTGCACAGACCTATATGCGATATGTGTGCGTGTGCAAAAATGCGTGTGCACACGTCAGATGACGTGAGCTCGTTAAAGAATTTTAAGTGTCGCGAAACACACCTTGCGCGTCTTTTACGCAACGTCAGCCCATGTGGAACACACGCGGCGTGTTAAAATAGCACGGAATAACGTCACGTACAAAACACGATCCGCTGATAGCGATGACTATTCGACGTCACGAGTAGCATCGTCGAACGGGACCGCATACTGTCTTGCATACATATCGGTTTGCGCGCCGAGATAACGCGGAAAAGCTCTTATCGTTGATAGGTTTCAACTCGAAACTCGCCGCGGCACCGCGCGCTTGCTATTATGCGTTTCACAAGCTCGGACACATTTCTGTCGCAAAAGCATTTGCACTTGAATAAAATCGGTCGAGAACATCTAAATTTTTTTTTCCGCGTATTGCGTACACGAGCCGATAAACGGTTGCAAACAAGGAAACATTTAATATATTCGCTGAAACAGATGTTTTACTTGCGCAATTTCAACTCGCGCGTCTTCGATTAGCGTAACATCAGAACAATCAAAACTCGTCAAAGTGATGAATTTCAGAAATTCCAATCTGGTTGTAAGAAATGTTCTGAGAAGTTTTTATTTTAACAAGAAAAAACTAAAGTGTGCGATTTGAACTAATGAGAATTTTTGAATTTGACTCTGAACATAAATTACACTTAAAATTATTTTTATACAATATTAAAAATCTGTGTGGTTCAGAGCTTTGTTAATTAATTATTTAAATATTTAAAGAAATTAGAATTCATCAATTTTTTTAAATATTCTTCAAATTGATGCAGCGAAACTAGATGTACGTTCAACTCTGATTGTCTAGTGTTACAATCGGCCGATTACTTCATTGAGAATGGCCGATCGCATTAGCAGATCGCATCAATCGTTTAGCAAAATTGACCAATTTACGATTGACACCTAATCGAGATCGAACGAGTTGATGATGCTTCATCTCAACAATAATTTACCAACGTTTTTTGCTTTACAACCGCACAAATATTCCGTTCGCTCGGAACATACATCGGGGGGAACACGGTACAATGGGAATTGAAGGGGTAGAAAAAAGAGTGAAAACCAGAAAAATTATGTGCTTGCGAGTCTTCTGATATTTACACAGGATCGCGCGACCTCATAACGTATTGTATTCTTTTTTTTGCTACAAGGCGATTACATAATTACACAAATGTACAATTGCCAAGTCTCTCGTGCGCTCGTCTCTCGTGTGAGCTACTCGATCGTCATTTCAAACAAATTCTTGTCTCGCTCTATTTGCTCTCTCTCTCTCTCTCTCTTCGGTAATAATTGTTATTGCTAGCTGACAATACAATAGCACGGCTATTTTCTTCGCGTCACTTCATACACGTATTATGTATATGACACCGTTGTGTATATTTGCTATATAAACGTTTTGTGTACAGCAGATCCCGGACAATCGCGAACTTTTCTCCCGACGGTTTTCCTGTTGTCTTTTTATCTCCGCTTAAATTTACTGGATCCAAAAAGTTACTTTCGAAGCAAAGCTTTTCGAGAAAGAACGTGAGACAGATTCACCAAATCTCGCATCACGAATGCGAGTTAAGGATTTTGAAAAAACCGATATCCAAGATCTATTGTACCGCACATGTATATATGTGCACACACACACACACACACACATTGTCGAATTTTTCTCATATCATCAAGACTGCGTTTGGGCAGCGCGCTTTTGGTAACTATATAAGCGCAGTGCGGAGCTGCTTCGTAGCGCTAACAGTAAACGCTAACAGTGAACGCTGTGCGTTTTCTGCTTGCGACAAGTGCACGTATTATTTGTCTATTTATTTGATGTAATCCCACGCAAAATATATTGCAAAATATATTGCGTTGCCAAGTCGATACGGTTATTTTCATTCATATGTATATTTGTTGCTCACGCTCATAATAGCACACAAAAAGCTCTCGTTCGAGTTTGCAGCTATGAGCGTCACAACGACTGAATTAGCGCACAAAACGCGCTGTCCAAACGTAGCCCAATTCTTACATTCGGCGAAGGAGAGCTTTATCTGTCTTAACGACAATGAGCGAGAAAAACTCGCGAGTTTCTAAATCACTGATCGTCGCGAGCAATCAGTTGATTACCATCACAGTAAAAAACTTCGGGCCCTATTGTAGACTTCTTTTTCATTTGCGAACTTGTTCTCAAAAATCGGGTCCGCGCAAAATTCTCTTTTTTTCTCAAATCGAGATCCGCGCGCCTCAACCGAATGGAATTGACTTATCGCGCGCGCGTTTACGAGACATCGGAAATTTTCCTGATCGTCGTTCCGGACATTATTCAAACGCCCAACAACGGGAGATGGGGAGAAAAGCAAATTATAGTCGGTCGGAATAACTCCGTGATGAATTTCCCCTCTAGAGCGAAACTCGGTCTAGACGCACGGCGACGGAAATTCGATCGCGTGCAATTTCCGCGTACGTTTCTTTTCGTCGGTTACTTGCGATTTTATATATTTTACGATCGTTCTTACACAGAAAAACAATTACAAATGCTTTTTCTAAATACACAAGAATAATAATAAACAATGACGTGATTTGATGATATGTAAAAAAAAACTGTAAGTTTTTAAAATGCAAGAAAAACTGCGTGTAACATTAACATGTTGAAATTCATGTAAGCAACAAAGTACAGAGCAAAGAAGTTACTTTCTTTTAAGAGAAAAGAAACACGCGCGGTAATTGCCTTCGCAATCGACAACAGACGCTTTAAGTACATCTGGCACTGTTTTGTTTTAGCGCATCTATATACAATATCTCTGCAATTAGCGCACAATTTTATATTATATATCCTTATCAACTCCCATCACGCACACCTAGACAAAGCTGCGTTCTGATGTTTTTTACTGTCAGTGCTGGAAATTTATAGCACACGTGAAGATTTTTAGCACTGGCAGTGAAATATCGAAACGCAGCCTCGATCAGGGTGCCATACAAAGAGATAGAGGTATCTTCCGAATCTTCTTCCCCTTTTCCCGTCTCGTATTTTTTTTATACATATTACATATTTACAATAAAGTGTCTAAATTGTTACAAGAAATTAAACTGTTCTTCGTCGATTGTTTTTTTTTTTTTTTTTTTTTTTTTTTTTTTTTATGCAATTCTTACGTGCATTATACAGAAGCTACATTGCTCTTCGTCGTTACAACAATCGGCGAATTGTCACACACGACAGCGACCGCAAACGGAACGAAACAAGATAAACTAAAATCGTGATATTAACTTTCCTTCTTCCCTTTCCACTCCCCTCCATTTCTCTAATAATTTAAATAAGTTCTATAATGTGTATAAACCTTTGTCATTAATCGATAACTCAGTTGATCGTAAGTTTAAATTCTACTGAACCAAAGAGTCGAACTAAATTTAGCTTGACTCTCTAGTTTTTAGAGTTATAATTCTATTGATATTCTACTAGAAGTGTGTTTCGTCGTTAGATGTGCAAAAGAGCGTGGTAAAAGTCACAACAGATATTTCGCACAATTTGTAACAGACGCTGTTGTCTAACATGGCTGGACTATCTTGTTGAAAAATTAGTAAAAACCACCTTAAACTATTAATCTTATGCTTCGTTGCGACATAAATTGAATCTGTTTTTTTTTCTTTTAAAATAAACGCGATTTTCTCATTTGGTCAGTTTCGTGCTTGGAAATAGTTAGTTACGCAACAGCAGTAGGTTCCCCTCTATTTCTCCCCGCCGGGAATCCATTAACTCTCATTGTTCACACATTTCTCCTGCATTTCTCTATTAAACAAGAGTTTTGCGCGCGGAAACTGGACTGCGCATAAGAATGGGGGTCATTCTGCGTTATCCACGCGCGCGAGTACAGAATAGCAACACGCGAAAGGAGAAACGCGAGAAGCGGGAATCGATGGTGAAGTGAGAAATGGAGAAACTCGGCAGTATTTTTGTAACTAAGTCATTGCTTAACTCATCGTGAATATTGCACACGCAAACGTATTCTCGAGTATAATATTGCCACTTAAACGCCACTAATATAACAAATACGGTTCGTTGAATCAATTTGCTATTTATACAAAATTGTACTTATGCGCAGTTTGTACGATATCAGTAACGACTACACCGGTTGTGAGTCATCTCTACATTGGTCAGGAACAGGACGACGAAAGAAAGATTATTAACAAAAATCAGATAGATAAAATCATCTCGGAGAAGTAATAGTGACCTAAACGTGAACTCTGGCACTCTGTCAACTTTCTCCCGTGTAGTGTATAAAAAATGCACACACATTGCAAACGTGTATATACGTTCTTATCGATTCGAGCTATGTACATTTTAATTAATTAAAATATATCTGTTTACATAAAAAAAAAAGAAAAACTGTATATGGAATTAATATACAGCTTAAATCCAGAAGTAGATATTGCATGGCACAAAAAAATAGTTGAGATTACTTTGTCGCGTGGATTGCAAAACAACAATCGTTAAATGTCACTCTCTCTCTTTCTCTCACTCTCGCGTACACAAACTTACATTAACGTTTTATCACAATGCATATACACACTATTATGCATCAATATAATTTTACCGGAAACTTCTTTAACAGTCTCGTGTTTTTTTTTGTTTTGTTTTGTTTTGTTTTACTTGTTAAAGATTAAGGTCAAAGTAATCTTTAGACTGTTCTTTGGTCGCTTCGAAGTATTTTGGTAAATCCGCTCACTTGCAATGCACAATTTTATCACAAAAAAAAGCTAGAAACCATTTTTCTTCTTCATACTTTGCGCAAAAAAAATTCAACAGGCAAGACCAGTTACATTTTTTTTTTTTTTAGTAACGAGAAATTGAAGAAAATTAAAAGTGTTCACTTTGTCGTCATAAAAAAAACAATGAATTTCGCGAAAAACACGGAAGTCTACAGGCTTTTGTCAATTGTATTGCGACGCACAATACTATCAAGCGCTTTTATATATAAATCTATAAAATTCTACAAAGATCTTACACAAGTTCCATCTCTAGTAGTCACCTGCGTTGTTCGTAAACCGAGAAAGTACTGTCCACGAAACCGGCTGCCATGTTCACGCGATACGGATGAAAACTGAGACAACTCACAGGACTGAGGCGCGTACCCATAAAACCTTCGTGGAATTTTATTGTGTTAAGATTCTGACCGGTTATGTTAAAAATGCTGATGCAGTGATTGGTGGTACCACTAAAAAACACAAAAGTTACTTAATTATATTTCAAAATAGAAAGAATTACAGAAGAGTAAAGAGATACTCACCATGCAAAAATGTCAGCTATTTCGTGTGCTGTTAATGCCACCATGCCCGGTGTTATCTGAATTGTGTTCACGGAAGAATTTTGTCTGAGGTCGAAGATCTTTATGTCGCCTGAGGAAGATCCAGTAAACAACTGCGGCGAAGATTCCTCGGACTTCCTTAGGAATGTGCCCAATACCCAGGAACTATGTTCTCTCCAAATCATAACTCTCGCTTCTGCAGGAGGTAACCTTCGGTCCAACAGTCGAACCGATCCGTCGCCACAGCCTAGTACCATTAGTGCACCTGTAAACAGAAAGATATACATCGTGCGTTTATTTTATAATCATCTATATAAACGACATAAATAATATAAAGATAGAAAAAAAATTCATTTGTGTATACTGATTGGTATACAACATAAAGAAGTACAGACTGTCGCCTCTTCTAGTCAATCTAACTAACCTGTTCCGTCAAGATCAATAGAAGTGGTGCAACAATCAGCTCCAGTTGGTACATCCTGCTTCTTCAATTCTGTCTCCGCGTCCCAAAGTCTCACGATACGAACATCGCCTGTTACCGCTAGAGTAAGGGACTTTTGTTCCCACTTCGTAACCACTCGTGTTGCCGCTGAACATTTATTGTCGAATATTATTCATTACAATAGTAAAATTAACCAGATTACTCCTCAAATTATTGAAGGCTTTCGTACCGCTAGAAGTTTTAGTGGCGGGTTGCACGTCTGCCAGTGCTTGCCAAGCTGTGAGCAAAATTGGATCGCGACCAATAATGTCGTTGTAATTCTTCCACACTCGCACAGAACCGTCGTCGGAGCCAGCCATCAGTAAGCTCATGTCGTAAGAATTGATAAATTCCAGCGCTGTAATGCGCGATTTTACTTTATTTCCGCGACTTGCGCAGTAAGTCAACTTCTGACCACTCTGATAGTCCCACACTCTGAAATTTTTTTTTTAAATAAACGTTACTGTATCAAGCACTTTTCACAAAGAGAAAATTCAAATACCCGAAATAATCCTTCAACGCTACAGCCAAATGCGGCTCAAATGGATGAAACATCAGAACTTGAGGCGAGTAAGGACATCTTGCATGATATACTTGTGATTCCATCTTGTTTAAGGGCGCGCGTAGTTGTTCATCCTTTGCATCTTGCCTCTGCTTCGCGTTGCGTATAAATCTGTGACAATTGAATATGACATTTTATATAAAAACCGCAGACCTCAATTAGAACTTTTCTTATTCAAGAAATTCATGTTTCTTACCGCCATTCTCGCTCGAGATATGGTCTACTTTCTACGTCCTTCATCTCATCTTCTGAATAAGCAGGTTGAGCAAATTGCGCACAACTCCATTCAACAAATTGAGAGACAGTCAGTGGAGTTTTGGCTCCAGGCACTTCATCCGCTTCTTCAGATATCTGTATATAATGAAAATTACATAGTTCACAACGTAGAGCTAAAAAATATTAGCGTTATAACATTATATACTTTATATTGTCTAGATATAGAGTATACTGTATTTATGAGATCTTTAGAATAAGTATTAAGAAAAAAGGATATTTACCGTGTTGGGAACGGGTTTTCTTGTACGACCATGCGGCAAGACTCTTGAAGAACGCAACAAATCTGTTCCGGAATTGACAGCAGGTGG
Source organism: Pseudomyrmex pallidus (assembly GCA_014825455.1). Classification (NCBI taxonomy): domain Eukaryota; kingdom Metazoa; phylum Arthropoda; class Insecta; order Hymenoptera; family Formicidae; genus Pseudomyrmex; species Pseudomyrmex pallidus. The sequence goes on along the minus strand of QVNV01000990.1, from coordinate 5,897 downwards.
TGGTGACTCTCCTTTACTATTACTGAATAAAATGAAACAGTTGAGGTATAATACACATGGAAGACAACAGCTTATATAAATTATAACCAACCTTAAATAGCCAGTTCGATTTGACGGAGACGGTGGAAGAGACAGTGACGAAGAGATTTTTGTCTCGACTACTTCTTTAGCTGCTGAAGATGCCTTCATCTGAAAATTTTAGCGTACACTTATACGATTAACTCGGCGCAACTAAATTTTGTTGTTAAGTTTTAACACGGCGTATCAGTACCTTATTACGAATATGATTGGTAATTTTTTGAGACATAGCGCTTACTGCCGGATGAGGATCGTTGTCAAGATTGCATAGTCCATGCCACAATTTCATGTATACACTACCATAGGAAAGACTCGGTAAGTTTCCCAGAGAATTGTGACCTGCGACGAACGAATTCGTAACATTTAACGTGTGTCGCTGTTACAAGAAAAACCTACTTTTATATAAAGAAACAAAAGAGATACATATGTCGCTATCATACAAAGCTTGTGCAATAAGCATTTTTTAAACCTATCAGTGCGAACTGCACAGTTGCAAAAGAAAAAAAAAGAAAAGAAAAGGATTAGTTACGTTACGAACATGCAATGAAACTTCCAATCATTATTACCAAGTGACTCGCAAGGTTTCCTCACGAACTCCCAATTATTACCTGGCCAAAGAATCAAATGCAAGTAACTGTTCGGTCCTCAGAAGTGTTTAGAAGATATTTAACTGATAATATTTGTGTAATTGACTTTGGAAATATTTTATTAAATTCTCGACGTTTCTCAAATCGATATTCTATTAGCTTACCTAAACTGCTAATGGACGACGAAGACGATACCCTTTTGATGCGGTCTTGCGGTCCGAATGCGTCGGTCGTTTCCACGGTGTACGTATTGTTGGGAGACAACATTTTCAGTCTGTCGCGCGAGTTGATACGTCTCATGCCGCTAAACGGAGATAAAGTTTCTACAATGAGATCTTTCCGACTGTTTTCCTCGGCTAAAGCTAGTGTCACAAAGGAATTTTCGAAATGCAGCACCATCCATTGAAGAGCTACTACTAATTCCTGCAATGACAAATGCACTGACGTGAAAATATGTATGCAATTTGCCGATGCGTCTCTTAAGATCAGTCAATCTTAATCTTACTTTTCTAACTAACGGACACATGTCATAAGAAACGGTATTAATAAGCGTCATAGCGATAATCTGATCAATATTATTGGCATGTTCGCTTCTCGTTGTAACGCTGTTTATAAATGTGCCCAATGCGTACACGCTAGCTGCTCGGACCTGTGCAGAGAAGACCGATATGTCATTAAAACATAAATGAGTAAAGGTGTAGACTTAGTATTGTCACTGAAATTGCCGTAATGATCTTTATATAGTTTGACGAATTTGATTACGTTTAATTATAACAAATAAGGGCATATTAACGAAACAAATGATAATTGATCTCATCACCTCTGGTACGGGATCCTTTAATAATGTAAATAGCTTTTCATGGGCAATATCTCGAACACCGCACCATCTTGCCTTGTCGAAGTTATGCCAAAGCCGCGCCAGACACAAGCAAAGCCACTGTCGTAGCAAAGAGTTTGTATCGCCCAATTGCTCCAAGCATATAGAAACAAGATTGCCCTGATTCGCGGCCACCTGACCGGGCCGATAATCATTTACAATACTAGCCAATACAAATGCAGCTAACGTTCTGTGCTCGCTCTAAAACGTAATTTTTGTTTAAAAGAAAGTTTAGTTGTCGCGATCCAAGCGCAGAATTGTTGGAAAAAATTAATTACCGGAATAGAGGTGTCCTGAAGTACAGACAAGAAATATTTATGCCCGCCATCGCGCACAAGGTCTGCTTGGCAAGTCTACAATTGACACAATCATATAAAACTAGAAATAAATAAGATCTGTACATACGCACATTTATATGTTCATGTATATACAATTTACAGCTCATAGCTGATAATATAATTGCAAAGAACTTACATTATCTACCGCTAAAATCTTTGCCCATATAAAAACAAGCAGTGGTCGAAGCTCTTTGGCGTTGCTTTGTAGTAACTTTAAAACATATGGAAAGATGCCGACACTAAGTGCCAGATTTACGGCCCACGAGCCCAGGTCGAGAAAGCGTCCCAGCAGTTCCAACGCTCTCAATCTGTGAACTTGACTCAGTAGCACTTGGAGAACGATCGGAAGTTGTTCGGGTGGACTGCGTGCTCTCGATCCTATGTTGAGCCACACTTGGAAAGCTGTTAGCTGATCTTCGAAGAATGACGAATGCACGTATCGATCTTCATTTTCAAGAACAGTTGGCAATTGCGCCAAGCACAGATCAAGAGCCATGTCCCAGGCTAGCCACATACGATGCTAGAGATAAAGTGCGCATATCAATTCACAAACAAGTGAATAGTTGAGAGATATCTTGAGAACACTTGAGCGTTAAAAAAAAACCATCTTTTTCAAATACAATGTAAATACCGACATATGACACAAATCAATACTTCGTCTATTGATTTACCTGATAAGTCGGCGGTAATTTCGGGGAAGAGATCGGTGTGCAATCATAAGAACGGAGTATTCTCTCTGCTAGAAGGAAATTTCTAAAGAGACTGGCAACCAGTAGATCTTGTCTGAATAATCTTTGAAATAGATCTGTACAAACAAGTAAGTTATTTAGTTATTTCATTTCTATATGTCAAATGAAATTTGAATGACTAAAGTGAGACTCACCTCTTGGTAGAGTATTCCAAGCTATTGTATCAGTAATAGCGGTAAAAATCCAATTAAGCTCACCTAACATTGTTCTCCTATCGGTTAATTGTCCAGGAATTCTACAACAAGCACAAAATCACACATATGTAATTACTTTTGTCATTGTAAAACACAAAACTTAATATGTAAATATATAAATATGTCTGTGATCTTACTTGTCAATAAGATCAAGTGATATATTGGGTACTAATTTAGCCGTAGGCTGCATGGCAAACCTATTAAAAAAAATATCATACGCTGAATGCATACAGATTTCTTTTTTTTTATTTGTTTGTTTGCTTATATTTTTACCAGCGTATTGCAATTTTTATGGGTGTGGTAAGACACGATGTAAATATATCGGCAGGTAAATTTGGATTCATAGGTAAAATCTGATTAGCGGCACACGCTGCTAATTGAATGCAGTTCCTATAATACGGAGCCGCGGGACACGCCACACCGGTAGCGCGACTTTGTTGCTTTTCCATCTGCAAAAAATGAATTTTGTCCAACAAATTTGCACATACTTCTTGTTTTGAAACACACACGCAAACACTTGAGAGATTTTTCAGCAAGTTTTACATATTTTCTTACCTCATATTCCTTCTCGTGCTGATCAGCAAATTGCTGAAAAGATTCTACAATAATTCCAGCATTGGAACAATCATACACATAAATACTAGGAGCACCCATCCAAGTTTGCAAGTCATAAACTGACAATGGAATGTATTGCGTATACGTCTGTACAAAAACAAAATTATCAATATCACAAGAGTTGTGTCAGACATACAATGAACATATTAGTGATGTCTTTCTACTGACCCTATTAAATACCCATATTTCTCCATTGGTAGTGGGTTTGGGCACACCATGACCATTGTAATGAAACAAAACTCTCTCTTCCTTGGCATTTCGTCTTAACGATGTGCACAATTTCTTAACTTCTTCTACAGTTGGATCTAAACTTTGCTTGTAACGAGCTCTGGGCTGCCATCGTTCATATTGCTTTTGCAAATTTGAGCCTATAGTTTCCAGAGCTTTCTGAGGACTCACAGATAAAGGGTCTAAAAAGATATTTAAACTAAAATGTCTATCTGGCCGTCACTGCAAATATTATGACAGATTGATACATGGTTTTACATCTATTAAAAACAAAAAAATGTTACATCTTAATGTTTCTTCTCTCCTTTGCTACATTTCTGTTCTTATATTGAAACGTCATCATTATTCTTTCACAGTGTTCTGATTCTTAGTTTCAAGTAAACTTCACATCTTTATCTTTCATTATTAAACATAATTGTCAATAACAAACATTTCAAATATTTTATCACATATAATTCCAACACATGTCTACTTTAAACACAAAGAGAAATGTTTGATTAAAAACCATCTAGAGCAAACATTTGTACAATACAACTTTACAGAGCTAATAATACTGATTGTCAATATTGGTTCATTCCAATATTATTAATTGTCACATTGCTGACAGTCACAAATATTGTTACAATGCAATATAAGTTGAAAACATTATAATCTTTATTACTGTCAATATCGCCAAATATACTTGTCGATAATGACAACGTATCTATTGACCTTGTAAGGTCGGTACAAAATGTTGACACTTCACGCCGGAATTACTCCGTTCGACACACATGTCTAACCTCCAAATTTGTCACAGATCTGATTTTCCTTTCCGCCGTTTATGTAACTACATCACGCTTTTTGCGCTCGCGAAATGAAACAAAGATACGCAAGTAAACCTCAGAGAAAAAAAGAGTCGCAGAAACTGCGACTACAAAGAACAGATACAAATTACATAATACCTAGCGCGCAGGAGAGACAGATGTAAATAAACGCAGATGCAGTTTGTGATTACCTATCCAACACTCCAACCGTGCGCACGGTTGCGTCTTGACAATGTCCGGCGGATCGACACCGACGTTCAGGCACAACACCAGAGCAACGCTTACGGTCTTCATCTAAAAAAATAAAAAATAAAAAATAGAAAAAACACGTGCGCGGCCATATCGATTTATTTACACGCAATTTTTTCACACGTATAAATCGTGACAAGCGTGCTCGCTTCTCTGTCGAAGTTGCTGTGCGTTTCGACATGAGTTTTTGTTGAAATTAATTTTTCTTTTTTTACATATACATATACATCTTCAAGTTCCTCAATGTCTGTTACACATACCCGCTCTTTCATTCTCCAAGTTTGACTGATACAATTCACGCTTTCGAATGTGGCATTGTGACGAGGTTTGCAAAACGCCAGTTGCATCTCCCAGTCTTCCTCATCGCCGGCTCGTCTGGGTACGTTGCTCGACGAAGACGAGGACGTCGTCGTCGTTTCTGTCGATGTTAACGACGACGCCTCGTAACACGACTTCATCCTGGCGTAACTTACCGACATCGTGGCGTGGAAAAAGAAAAAACGTCTCTGTCGCACTGTTACGTAGCGCACAAGCGTGAGATAACGCGCGCTTACGTGTGTCAATAGATCTTCTTCACTACGGCGATCACAGCACGAGAGCACCTCGACGGGGCGCGACTCGTCGGGTTTACCGCACGGATCACCATGTTAACATTTTAGTTCGGTGCGTGCGGAATGTCGCCGTCGCCACGAACTTGCGCGTTACACATGATGTGACAAACAGAGAACATAAAGGTACGGTCACATGTTCGAAAAAACGGAGCGGAAATGATAGATCAATCAATTTAAAAAAAATGAGCGACCTGTCCCGGAATTTTGGCAACCTGAAAGTCACATGAGACTGTACTTTTAAAAAACCGAAATTAGTTGGACAAGTTGAGAATAAATCGTTTTCGTTTCACAAAAGCTGAATGAAAACGAGGGTATGGTGGGGAGACAACCAATTAGGAGTAATATGAAACCATGACCACACGCACTTTCCACATCCCATGTGGTTCCGGTCTGTGCTGTGCCTATAACCAAAGAAAAGCCTGAGAGCGGCCAGGCCCATAAGAGTTTTTGGGTACCGCTATTCCGGCCCGTAAGCTACATAGCGCATGTCCATGGGTGGTGCACATTGGCAACTACGTAGCGATGTCCACGAGCGACTTGTCGATACGTACGCTATGCCCACGCGTGG